>JAGDQP010003926.1:55477-89576 GCA_022664845.1 Lepisma saccharinum | reverse complement strand
TCGTCTTCGCAATAATCTGCTCTGAAGTTAATTTTCCCACGCTTTCGACAGGTTGTAGCTCCGTAACGCCTCGGAATTCCGCCCCCCCGTTGCCTCGGCTTTCCCCCCTTATTTTTCACTATACTATCACCTCCCAAAGTTTGTCGGTCCGTAATCTTACCACCCTGTATATATATATATATATTAATGAGCCAGATTACCAAGGGCTCTCAAATTAAATCTGAATGTGAATTTTTGAAAGGTCTTTAGATAATTTTGTCTTAAACGAAATGGATTATACTGGAAGAATGCAGAACAGAAAGTTCATCTAGCAAACCTTTTCTTCGATAGGAATTTTTGCACATAAATGATCTATTAAAGTTTGTTAAAATAAAGTATTATTCTAATCTTCGAAATCCAACACAAGGTTTGATTAAAATGTTATTACTCACCGTTTCAAATTTGCCTGAATTATTGAAAGTCCTCTATGTCTGATAATGTTATGGCATCTCGGTTTTTGTGACTTCAAATTATCTAATAGTCATTCATCACACCACATTAATTTCTATTGTAATGAACAACGAGCTCTAACATGACAGGAATTTGATGATCCTGACTATTCAAAAATGTTGGATATGTTAGTGGCCGGCGTTACTGAGAAGTCACTGTTAAAAAAATGTGTACTCTGTTCTGAGTTCAGATTCCATTAAGTTAATTCGAAAATTATGATGATTTACGTTTGAAATTATTTTATATCGTTCAGCAAACTATTAGCAAGTTCTCCCCTAGAAAGTCGGAAGGAAATAAGGTTTGGGGGAAGTATCTATAGGTGCTTGGGAATTTCCACCTTTCCATAAATGGCGAATTTGGTACACTGCAAATACGGATTGCTTTTACCACTTGCTTTTAAATTTAATTTTAAAGTATACTTTTTAGTAGGCCTATGTCCTCGAGCTTTTTATAATGAACAGTACCGTACTTTAATTACAGTATGTAATTAAAATTGTACCCTGTCCTGTACTTCTGTACTTGAGTTCATTTTCTTGTACGTTGTATATAAAATACACGTTTTTACATCACAAAAACTATTTTCTTTTCTCTTCTTAAGTTAAAGTTAAAAATAATTTGGCATATTTTCCCTGGGCTCTGTTCGGTTTATCCGGATTTTCGGATTAGTGAGACCCTACTGTAATTGCACTCATTATTGAAATACGAAACAAATTTTGGTCCGTAGAAATTATTTTTTTGTTTACTTGCACTGAAATTTGAATGCTTGACGTAAAACGAAAAAGGCAGAAAACCTCACTTGTATTGAGTCTTCTTAAAGGCAAAATATATCATATAATTTGTTTAATTTAATTTAATTTAATTTATACGGATTTGATAGGTACCTCTGACCAAAATCTATGGCGGAGATATTATACGATAATCAGTTGGCCATCACAGCGAATCGATACTGTTTCCCCCTTTCGTTTAAAGTTGAACATATCCTCTACTCTTGATTTCCTGTTCGCTATTAGGCCGCGGAAAATGAAACCAACAAAATGTTGGGGAATATTCTTAGTATGTTAAAAAATATTTTCCGTTGGAAACATTACACTGCTATACAAAATGAAACTTGTTGAAACAGTAGCTAACATAGGGTAAGGATTTTGCCACAGTTTTTCGTCCAAAATAATGTGAATTTGCACAATAAATTTTAAATGTCAGTAGCGAAATATAGTTACGTCATTTCTATTTCCGTCCGGAAGCCTCCGAAAACAGATTTTCTCTTGTGTGTTGCTCTTGAATATGTACTTACCACCAACCTCCAGAAGTAATCCGCCATCATTGTTGTACTCCAATGTCTGTTATACTAGTGCTTTGTTTAACTGGTATCTTATTAAAAACATTTCACTGTGTTCTTCTCCTAGTTCACTCAAGTTAGCAGGAAAACTGTCTAAGTGTCAACACAGGAGCAGAATCTTCATATTCATATTTCACACCAAGGTTTTACATTGAGAGCATTTGAGACGCAATATGCCCGTTTTTCCAAAGATTTGCTCCTGAATAAATTGTGATAAACACCTCTGAACGCACTTCAAGCTTCGCTTTCTACATGTCACATGATGTTCGAAGTTCGAGTCCCTGAACACTTTCTTACCTGAGGTCCAATAAATATGCCTTCCTCTTCAGAATCTGATATATGTGGAAAGTTTGTAACGAGATACTGCAAATATTGCCCACATTTGTCCAAAGCTTTGCCAAGTTGTTTCAAGAGATCTAGTTTTATATCTAGAGGTGGTAATGTAATCTCTGATGGGTCTACCAGACAAATTTATTTTCTACATTGCTGGTGGTCCTGACAAGCCCATTCCATTTGTATCCAGTGTTTATCGCATCCCTGTTGTCCCATTCGCAAACGTAGAACTCATTTAGTGCATTCTTCTTGTTGTTGACAGAGCATACAGATCGCCACTTAATAACCACTAATCTTTGTATTTTATGTTTCCAGGGACCCTTCTATATTTGGATAAATTTGCTATAAATGTACAAAGAGTACAACTGGTACAGAGTGCACAACTGGTACTGAGTCTTTGTTGCGGTTTTGAACGACACCCTTCAAACTTATGTTGTTTGAATTTGTTTAGACAAGCTCAAATATCTCAGTAAATCCTTTAATTCGAGTTGTGTAAATAGCATGGATTCAGTTCCATCTTCTATGCCGAACTCCATGTCATTATTTTTGCTGCGGCTAAGATGAAGAGTCTACATACAGTAGGTCTTGTGGTTGATGACAGACTAAAATATCAGGGTCATTTGGCACGAGTCGTAACGTAAATGTTGTCCCCGTTTGTTTTCACTATTACAGCCTTCAACGTGGAACTAAAATAAGGAAATAACAGTCACTAATGTCGTCCCTTGCTACACAGCATACAGTTGGTATTCCGAAACGAATATATTTCTTCCTACACCTTTGCCCAATTTCTAACATCTACGCACACTCCACACACTGTACACAACGGAAATTATTTGTCTTGGTCCTTTATCTTTACTTTGAAATAAGCGTAATAGACCCTCCAAAATAAGTGAAACACGCGTACTTTTCCTTTCGTTGACGCTACGTAACTCCCACTGATGTTGCAGAAATGATCAGTAATCCAAAATCTCCTGTCACACCATCTATGTATTGTGTTTTAATGTTCAATGTGTTTTGTAAATAAACATATGTATTCATTCTATGTCACGCACGAAGCAAGAAATCATATAATTCCAAGTTAAAACGAATATTTATGTTTTAGATTAAATTAAAAGGAATCGGAATTCAAGCAGGTGTGTGGAATATGAGATAAATGTAATTGGATATTTTTACTTGTTAAAAGAGATTAATACGAGTTCGGAATGGCAGTATGCAGCAACATATCGCATTTCACCCAAATTAGTGGTTTTGTGAACTTTGGAATTACAAAGGGCAACTTCAATAAGCAGTACCAAAGTATCAACTGCAATTAAGCAAAGGCTCAAAGGGCAACCAAGCCCACTTTCCCCTTATTGGCCAGAAGCGAGCACACCTCTTTCCTCATCGAGATTGTGATTGGACAGTGACATACGTTCAGGTAGTGAGCTCTCCAATATAAACTTGAAACGTGACTCCGCTCTTGGGTCGGTGAACATCGATCAGGTCTCTGTGAACATCGATCAGTCAGTTATTATCCATATCCATGTAAGTGACCAGACTCAACCCTGAGACTTAGGCAAGAGAGGGAGAAGAAGAACGTCTACCAGTTAACCACTACAAGTTCGCCAGCTCTGAATTTAAAGGCTGCAATCAAACTATACGAATCTTCCTTCTAATCTCATCTGTCGATAGCAACATCAAATAACCAGGTTAGTTGAAATCCCTTTCCCTAATTGTGATATGACTATTAGCAAATATTGATATTATTATTGTTGCATTTCCAGTAATCAATTAATTAGTACTTGCTTTCGTGCGTATAATTAAATATGTGTTAATTAGTTATAAAGTTCATACACAGTTTTCCATCCCTTACCCATGTTGGCTCTTGTATAGGAACTAGACACCAGGCAAATGCCGAGAGAGTACCTATAACTTGGCACATCGCTCGTTCATCTGAGTTCCGCGCTACGCCCAGTAATTACTGAATTGCTAAACCCAGTGGTCTACGTAGCGACTTGATACAGATAGCTCTAACCGCAAGATTGTTGTGGATATGCAGTATGAAGATATTTCATGAATCTTTGAATATTTTAAATATTTTATGTGTTGACATTGTTAATTTAACGAAATGGAAATAATATTTTAATATTGGAAAAAGGAATTCTATTGTTAGTATATATCTGTATATATCAATGATTATCGATGTGAAGGATATATGTGACGTCAGTTGTATGAGTAAATGCGAGTATGGAAAACCTATTGTTTAACTCGATATCTATAATACTTTAAGAAGGTGGTGGATATCTAAGAATTACAAGATCGAGAGGATAGCTGTATATTGTTGAGGTCGATATAAAGATGTGAATTAAAGGATTTATAATATATGTAAATTATTGCTAAATAATTAAATATGTCATAATACGAAGGAGGAAATACTGTATATTAAAAGGTAGTATAAGAAAAGCATTAGCTATCTCGAAGTCACGGAAAGTTGTGAGAGCATGTTTGTAAAGAGTCTTAGTAGGGATTTGTGAATATAGCTTAGCTTTACCAGAGCTTTAACTTTATCATAAATAAACTAATTATTTGAACCGTCTGCAGTTTTTGTACGAGCGAGCAAGTTTTGCTAGCTATAGTAAAATCTTTTACCCTATGCCCGGCTTCGTCTTCGTCTCACCCATGTGCGTAAGCCTGGGTTCCATACAAGCAGACATCTGAATTATTTCTACCACGAATCGTCTCACGTTAGTTGGAGGAACTGCGGACTGAGAACGAAATATGAGAGTCCATGCTAAGAGATTATTGAGTCTAAGCAATATCATTTTGAATATATATATTATCACGACAAATCGACAGGTATTATTACGATACGTTAATATACATACAACAAGTTTAATTGCAGGCTCCTACTACAGCATTAGCTTTAGATCTTAGCAGTGTCGTCGTTATGTAAATTCTCTAATCAACATAATAACTATATTAAGGGACATAGAGTAGGTTTAAGATGCCATAATGGACGCGAGGACCCGTATAAGATGTCATGGTGAAGGGCGTAACCCTAAACTCTAGGTAGCCGGGAGTTTGATACGAGCCACTTTTCATCAAAAAGTGAAAGGTTCCGTTGTTTGCCAGCATCTTAGGTTCAATTCACAACAATGTGAGAACTCTATACGCATTGGGTCTGCAGTAAAATTTCATATTTCCAATCAAAACAAAAATTTGTGAACATTTCTACATTTAAACTAGTGCCAAGTTATAGGTACTCTCTCGGCATTTGCCTGGTGTCTAGTTCCTATACAAGAGCCAACATGTGTAAGGGATGGAAAACTTTATAACTAATTAACACATATTTAATTATACGCACGAAAGCAAGTACTAATTAATTGATTACTGGAAATGCAACAATAATAATAGTCAATATTTGCTAACAGTCATATCACAATTAGGGAAAGGGATTTCAACTAACCTGGTTATTTGATGTTGCTATCGACAGATGAGATTAGAAGGAAGATTAGGATAGTTTGATTGTAGCCTTTAAATTTAGAGTTGGCGAACTTGCAGTGGTTAACTGGTAGACGTTCTGCTTCTCCCTCTCTTGCCTAAGTCTCAGGGTTTAGTCTGGTCACTTACATGGATATGGATAATAACTGACTGATCGATGTTCACCGACCCAAGAGCGGAGTCACGTTTCAAGTTTATATTGGAGAGCTCACTACCTGAACGTATGTCACTGTCCAATCACAATCTCGATGAGGAAAGAGGTGTTCTCGCTTCTGGCCAATAAGGAGCAAGTGGGCTTGGTTGCCCTTTGAGCCTTTGCTTAATTGCAGTTGATACTTTGGTACTGCTTAGCGAAGTTACCCTTTGTAACTCCAAAGTTCACAAAACCACTAATTTGGGTGAAATGCGATATGTTGCTGAATCCTGCCATTCCGAACTCGTATTAATCTCTTTTAACAAGTAAAAATATCCAATTACATTTATCTCATATTCCACACACCTGCTTGAATACCGATTCCCTTTAATTTACTCTAAAACATGAATATTCTTTTTAACTTGGAATTATACGATTTCTTGCTTCGTGCGTGACATAGAATGAATACATATGTTTATTTACAAAACACATTGAACATTAAAGCATAATACATACATGGTATGACACTACGTTTCCTTTAGATGCTTATAGACACTCAACAATCTGAAATGCACGGCAAAATAACAGATAAAACGTCGTTTCCAGGATCACCATTATACTGTAGTTGTTACTTCACCTGCAACACATGACTTATCGTATCATTCAGTTAATCAGATACTGTGTATATAGATCACCGCACAGTAACATCGATTTCATGGGTGATTGCTGTAAGGGTCTTGTGACAGTTTTCAACAGGTTTGAAGCGGTTTAACATGGAGATCTTCTTCTAACAATCTGCACTTTTTCGGAAATTTAGATGTATGCGGCGCGTTTCCGCCCTTATCTGAGGAAACATGATATAATAAAACTAAATTCATTTTCGGATTTCTCATCTCAAATTCATGAAGAAAACGTTAACAGTTTCCAAACAGCAAAATCATTGTAGAGCAGTATTATCAGTATATTAAAAAAATTGAACTTTGATAAAGAACTGTTTTTATAAAAATATAGACCTCTGGTGTTATAGGCAGAATGGCACTTTCCAAGAACTGCTAAGATCACCATGACGTGGTGTGTATATACACCAAAAGTGACGCTCGTAGCTTACAAAATGTTGAAAAATATTGACTTGGAGGTTCAACCTAGGTAGTGTTGCCCGCGAGACAGCATTTAGGCTGTCTCGTCTTGAAAATGTCTTGTTCATAGACTGTCTCATCTCGAAAACATGTATATTGTATGTTACAAGAGCTCTGTCTCGTCTCGTATTTCATAGACATTTCTCTGCCTGGTTTCCTCTCGTAGGCAACAGTCGAGGGGTTAGAGCAACGTCGAGGTACTACTATTGACAAACATACGTTAACTATCGTAGATTGCGAAAGGAGAAATAAATCTATATTTTTTTATACTTCTAAGTTTTCATCTCTAAACATCTACTGTGCTTTCAACTCTAACATGGCGGGGGCGTAGCGTCCAACGGCAAAAAGCCATACTAAGTTCATATGGTCTGCTTGATGTTACTAACCCAATTTGTAAATTTTTTTGTAGATATTGAGTTTTATTTTTATGTAGCAGACCTTCGTCTAGAGTAAAAAAACATCTGCAAAATTTAAACGAAATGGACATAATTGCTCTTTATTAAACAACTCAATTTTGGGCAATGTGTAAATAAGCCTTTTTACTTTTAGACGGCAGCTGGGGAGTGATCCCAATACATACCGCATCGACCCGCATACATGTTTGCAGAACATTCATTAATTTCCTGGCACACTGCAAAATAAGCTTCTATTCAACATATCAATAAAGTTCCATACGATGTCAATATAGATTAAGGAACTACCTTCGAACTCAACTAGAATGAGGTGCTGCGGTGGATCAGTGGTAGAGCACTCAGCTCTGGTGTGTGGAGTCTCGGATGTGGGTTTTGTGGTAGACCAACACCGTGTGCGTGGGTTTTCTCGGTGTTCTCTCGTTTCCTCTAACTTTGTTTATTTCACCATTCATCCCATCGCAACGGATTCTGCTCCGTGCTTATTTTAGACTGAGATCTAAAGATAGGATGTAGCTATAGATAAATAATAAGCGAGAGGATTTGAGAGAAAAGGTTAAGTCTCAAGTTTTGAAATACATTTCTACAGCGTGTTTCCGACTTACCGGATAGACCACAGGAAGACTTCTATAATGGTTATGAATGCACTACGTACTCGTCGATGTTACTGTATCACAAGTGAATCAAGAACTGTTCTTTGAGAGTACCAATATTTCTCTTTAAGCTTTGTTTCCCCAATTTTGGGTGCGAAGGTACTGGAATTCCATTGGTCAGCAAGACACAGTGACACGATAACCCATGGAATTCAGATACCTTGCTTTTTTCCTGCGGGCTATCCGGAAATGTCATTGCTGTAATCGTTACATAACATATGCTTAAGTTACAATTTTATAGTGTACTGTTTGCTTGTTACAAGCATTCCTGCTTTATGTAATTTGTTATTGTTGCAGGTTTTATAGAAATGATAATGTCAATGTTCCTTTATATAAGATTCTAGTGAAGCAGTCCTCATAAATGTCTTTCATGAATAAATTTCTTAATACCAGGTTCGATAGTTCGAGGTGCTATGGGGACGTTACGCCATTATCACTTGTTCGACTTGAGGCAAATTTGTCTAAAGGCATTAAATAAAGATTTTTAAAAACCTTCGCTGGGTAGAAAGAAAAGCACGAAACAGACGGTTGCATTTTCTCAGATACAGAAGAGGAAGAAGTAATAGCTGGAGAATTTTTCTTCTCTCCATGCCCACGAATACAAAAGAAAAGGAGAGAAGAAACCTATTCCACAAATCCAGCGGCTCCATTATTCTCTCCTAGCTTCCCCTCTTCCTATTCCAGTTGTTTACCACTCACCAATGACGCTCCTTTTTGACGCTTTTGCGTTCCATGTTTTCCACCGAATAAGATATTCTCATCTGTGACGACGACCCTGAGATGTTGAGTTCAGGATGTGGGGAAGCGAGTGATCTATAAGAGAGAAAAGAAGGAATGGATTCGTTTCCTACGCAAAAGAGGTAGCAAAAAAAAAAAAAAAAAGATTTTGAGGTTGTAAGTTAGCATTTTCCTCCCTTTCTATCTGCATGTGTATGTCCTGAGGGTGTGAGAAAGCGAGGGTTGTCGTACGAGATCTGACTCACGTATGGTTTAACTCTTCAGTCTTTTTTCCATTCCATCCACAAGAAGGAAATTTAAGAGCTAAGAAGAAGATTCACGTTCGCTGCAGAGATCTTCTCTCCTTAGAAATCTTCATCAGCTTCTTCAGAGATTGATTGGCTATCTCTCTCTTCATCTCTTCTATCTCTATCTCTATCTTCTATCTAACTAACTAACTACGGCAACTAACTAACTAACGCAGGGTTTCTTAAAGTGGGGTCTCGACTCCCAGGTGAGTCGTGGGCTGTGGTGAAGGGGGTCACGAAGGGAGGTGATAAATAAATTTAAATCGGGTTTTGCAGGTTTAAACTAATAAATATCAAAGCACGTTTTTTTTTTATTTTGCTTGCTATTTTCATAATTGTTAAAGATACGTGGAATGTATTTTGTTGAACAGTTTTTAGATAGTATAATTAGGATATTTATTATCAAATACAGCAAATCAACTGTCATGTTTTGAAATGAAAAGCAAATATTAACACAAAATAAATTAATCATGGGTCCCAGATAGAAGACATGGTAAAAGTGCGGTCGCAGGATGAAAAAGGTTGAGAAACGCTGATCTAACGTATTGTGTCTTTCTGAATTCACTGAAGCAAACACTGAAATATATTCATGCGTGTTAGAACCAATAACTACATACAGTTGTGGGCAATAGTATTGGAACAAAGCGATTTTGACTCTCTAAATATTTCTACACTTGGGTATCTGTATTAAATATAACAAAACATAAATTATAGCACGAATGTTTTTCATTTAAATAATAATAATATTGCGTTAATATTCTCTGTTCACTTTTATTTGAGCAATCAATTGATCCGCAGGCGTTCGATATCATGTGTTTCTACGCAAGTGACCGGCAGTAGAACATGACAGAAAACTCGCTTAGCTTTTTAACACACGAGGGTCATGTGGAATTAGATGTAACTTTAGGGGCAATCCACCACCCCATAAATCCGTAGTGATTGCTTCTACACCAGTATTGGGATTATAAGAAGGAAAATTAAATAATAACAATGCAATTTTTCTATTTACAACTTCATCAACTCCATACCAGCCCTTTTCGGTCAACAATTACAATCTTGTTTTGTTATATTACACTGTAACATCGAGCCTATTAATGATATGTAGCTTAATTTACACAAAAACCATAACCTTATAGTTTTCCATTGAGACACTGCAAAGAATAACCAAGAAATTAATTAGATTCATAAATGAATGGAATGCCTGATTAACAATATATTAAAGTTCGTTGAACATTTTATAACGGCTCGCGACCAACTTAATCGGCGCGACTTCAGACGGTCGAACTTGCCTGCTGAACCGATTTATACTCTAATCAGTTGTTAGCGTTTCTCTAGACTGATGTAGACATCCTTGTTTTCCAAAACGCGCAGTACAAAACCCCTTGGCTCTTTGATCCTGTCTTCCTAACTGAGGGCTGACCTAATCATTACATAAGTTGATTTTGTTTTGACAAATTTCACTTACTTTGTAACAAATTTTACTTCGTTAAGATTTTTATTTCCGCTTATCACCATTATCAATACAGAAACAAGTTATATATTCTGAAGTCTCCTGACATTAAAATTTCTGAGCCTTTGTCTCTGAAAAGAGGTGTTCCCCAAGGATCAATATTAGGCCCAACTTTATTTTCCTTGTATGTTTTAGATTTAGTTTCAGTTGTTAAAAACGCTCAAATTCACTGTTACGCCGATGACACGCAGTTATTTATTAAATCCTCACCAGGAAATATGAAGCGAACAATAGATCTTCTTAATGAAGATCTGCAAAATATACACAATTGGTGTAGCGAAAACGGGTTAGTCATTAATCCATCAAAATAAACCTATACAGTTATAGGGACAGCTACCCAACTTCAGAAACTGAAGACATCGGAACTAAACATAAAGTTGAGTAACTATACCATCAGATATTCACCTAGTATTAAAAACCTTGGATTATTAATGGATATGAATCTTAACTGGAATTCTCATGTAGCTAACGTATGCTCACGTGCACTAAATAACCTAAGATGCCTATATAGATCACGTGACTTGCTCACGGCAAAAACAAAATTGTATCTAATACAGACACTAATTATGCCCTTGTTTGATTACGGTGATGCCGTATATGGTCCTTCCCTTCAAATCAACAAAGTAAAATCCATTCAGAAAGTCCAGAATTCCTGCATCCGGTTTGCTTTCAACCTTCGTAAATTCGAACATATTCTCCCTGTATTAAAGGAGAACAATATTTTGATAATGTATCGAAGAAGATTCTTTCGTTTCTGTTGCACAATTCACAACATCATTCACAAGAAAACACCCGCTTATCTCCATGGAAAACTTATCTCTAGGCCTAGTATCCATACGTACGTTACACGTAATAGGTCAACATATGATGTTCCAAGATACAAACTCACACAAACAACTCGATCATTTTCTGTATCAGCTGCGAAAGCCTGGAATTCCTTGCCAAATGCTATTACATGTGCGAAAACGCTAAATGAATTTAAAACTCTTCTAAGTGTATATTTGCTTAATCAGCAAAGACTATGCTCTTCTACCAGTGATATTTAACTTTCATATGTTTTTATAGTGTTGTGTGAGTAAGGCACTTTTATGTACGTTTATTTTGTATTGTGTGTGCGAGTTTTTTTTTTCAATGATTATGCATGCATTATCATTGTATATTTAACTTTTATATGTTTTTATTTTGTTTTAAGGCTCTTTTCATGTACGTTTTTTAATTAGTTTTTTTTTATCATGTATTTGTGTTTGTTTTTATCAATTATTGTTTGTGTATTTTCATTTGTATGATCTGACAAGGGTTAGGTGGAAGAACAGCTATTAGCTGAACCTCGCCTGCTGAAATAAAGGAAATTAAATTAAATTAAATTAAATATATTTTTTCCCCTTATTTTCAATATATTTGTGTGACTGTAAATTAGCTTATGCTATTTCGTATCTCATTTGGTTTAATCCATTACAACTTATGTTTTATTGAGCAAACATAGTTACAGAAAAATAGCAATTTCAGGATTGACTTACAAATATGTTCATTCAACGCAAACGAGTTATGGACATTGTTTCAATACTTTTGCGAGATTATAAAATTGTGTTTTCCTTTATAAATCCTTATAAATTACACTTAAGTTTTTTTATAGCTAAAATGATTATTAATTAAGTAAAATAAATTTGTGTTACAATTTTATGTTTTGTTAAATTTAATATACACAGAATTGTAGTAATATTTAGAGCAAACATTTCTTTGTTCCAATAGTCTTGCTTGTTCGTTTCTGTAGGTTTCAATATAGCCTTCCTCTTTACGTCTATTATAGAAACATGTAGGGTGTAAAAATGAAATCAGGTTCTTGAATTGAAGGATAACGTAAAGCAAAGTTTTCCAACTAAAGATGGCAGCACTATCTCCATATACGTCTAATGTATTCTTATCGTTGCACGAAATTTCCTTGCTGCTCCTGTAAATTCAAGTCTAGAGAATTCAAACTCTCAGGGAAGAAAGCTCATAACCAATTCAAGTGCATGATCGATGCCGATCTTTTATTTTCGTTTTCCTTCATTGTTGTTGTGAATATCGAAACCTATAACAATGAAGCTTTTTCAACAATGAACAAAAACGAAAATTAAAAATCGGCATCGATCATGCTCTTGAATTGGTTGTGAACTTTCTTCCCTGAAAGTTTAAACTCTAGGATTGAATTTGTAGAAGCACAGTGTATGGCTAATTTCTGTCGAGCTTGTAGTTGCTAAGATCTACAAGGGGTGCAAATGGAAAATACTAAGCAATTGAAAAGGACCGGCCAGTTTTAGAGTGAAACTCATAATTCTCCCCACTTTTTCAGCTTATGACAAATCCAACGGTGTATGACTCATCTCTATCTATCTTGCAGTGACGGAGATGTAGGGGGAACAAAGAAACATACAGATGGAGAATACTAGGCGATTGAAAAGGATCTGTCAGTTTTAGATCAAAGTTATAGGCTATTTCACGGTTGGAGGCCATGGCAAATCCAAGTTTATATGACTAATCTCTGTCGGACTTGTAATTACTGAGGTCTAGGGCGGAGGGCATACAAACATGGCCTATATCTGCCCTTATTCACCGACATTCATGCGGTGGTGCTAATAATCAACTTTAATTAGAAATTTAATAAACTTATTAGAAACTGATAGAAATTTAATTTGATTTTGTATTTCCAACTTAGTTATTGCGCAAATTCGTCCAACAATGAAACTACTTTATTTATTAAATTTGTACTGAGTAATACTGATTAAACGTCTTTATTATTGTAAACTGCTACTCTATAAATCCCAGGACTTCCAGAATCTGAAGTCATCACTCTACCAACTGAGCCACGGCCGTTCGGTTAGACCAGGACAAACCTTTGACACTTTTCTGCGCTTTATGCAGAAGATCAGATACACTAGTATTATTGAAAACGTTTGTAAAATTGAAAACCGCTCTGAGCGTTGATGATTAGCAATGAGTGGAACAGGCGGTAACCAAAAGACCACGCTCTCGAAACAACTGTCACGTTGTCACGCATAGGCGTGGGTACTGTTATCACGTTTTCTGCTGCAATTATGGTCAAAATAGCTGGAAGTTTGTGCGTTCTATAAAAGATAGTTTAACCACACAAAAGCACAGAAGTGGTGCGAGCATAACCTCTCGTTCCCGTGTTCACTCAGTGCAGAACAACAAAAACAAAAAAAAAGCCGTTGGAGACAAAGGAGTGGGGTATACATGCATATTTTGTTATTTTTTCTTTAATGGAGTTCATAATTCAATAATTTCGCTTTCTCTTTTATACGAGGATGGCTTTTAACTCTTTTGATGAGCGAAAATATCAGCCTTGCTTTCACTGAAATTAAATGTTCTCCTGTGAGATGAGAAAAGAAGGCTGCCTGAGACCCTCCGGGACATTAGCGTTCGAGAATGTTATCACTTAAAAATGTTTTAAATCTTGTGCATCGATGTTGTTATGTTGCTCTTGTACTAAATGACTGATATGAAAAATAACAATGGGTTGGTCTGCCACAGATAGAGCACATGTGAAGATGCCGGTGCAAGAACAAGACAACTCCATTTTTTATATTTTTTCAGGAAAGAAATAAAACTTCATAAAGAAATAACTGATGGTTGTAAATTAATATACACTTAAAATATTCTGCATTGTTACATGTTTAATAATCCATGTAGTGTTGTAGCCAAAGTGCCCGCCCGTTCGTTGGAAACACTAGTAGTCGTACTACTAGTACTAATACATATACTACTACTACAATTAATAATATTGCTGCTACTACAAATACTACTACTACTATTACAACAACTACTACAAGGGTGACCAAACTTTTTACAAAGCTAATTCAGGACACATCGTGTCCAAAGAAAATTGATCTTTAAATTAACTATACAAATTGTTCCTTGGTATAGTGCCCTATCGATATGGATTTGTATGCATTTTTGTTTCATTTCCTTCGTTATTATAAAACAAAATGATTGTTTCCAGGCTATTGCATCATTACCTACATAGAAGTGTCATATGCCCTTATCTCCCACAATAATACATTCACTGGGAAACTGACTTCAGAAATGTATTTCCTCTAACATTCTACCCCAGAATGGCATATTACATGGCCCCCTTTCCATTTAAGAAAATTAATCGAAATACAATATGGCGGGCTTCACGATAGCGGTCATGAAGAACATACCCTCCAGTAGGTAATGTCTTCCACCTAGTACCCATTATTGTCTATTTGCCTTTCATTTCCTTCAGCAATTTTAGAAAATAAGGATATTTCCTCACTTTTTGACCACTTTACACAGACAGAAACAGAAACAGAAAAGGGTGGAAAAGCAGGCCCCCGAAAGTCCCGCCCTGCTGAGCGACCCCTCTCCTACTTCTGCCGAGGTCTCCGCACGCATTTACTATAGGATTACTAAAAAGCAACGATCTGAGGTGTTCTAGAGGTTTCTATCCGAAGACATTTTCCACTACATCGGGAATAGTGAAAGAAGGTGAAAAAAGACAATAGGAAAGAGTAATAAGATGACTTTTAGAGAGGGGAAAATCCCAGTGAAGACGAAAAAAAAACAGTACATCTAAGTTCCTACAGGTACGAATTGACCTGGTTGGTTGCTAGGTTGGTATATATCGGTGGTATGAATTTGTTAGTTGGAAAGAAACTAACTGCTATCTAGAAGAGTAAGGGAAGAGCAATGGGGGGGGGGGGAAATACAGAGCCAGTGTGAAATGTTACCTCAACAGCAGCTGGCACTGGATAATTCGCCTCGCTGTCGCCTGGGCTTCCCACACACAAGGTGGGCGGGGGAAGCTTGTACGTGGACTCCCCTGCCGGGAACCTCGGAGTAACCTCGACAAGGATTGAAGGGTGGTAGGGGATCAAAATGGTAGCAGTTGGGGTCCTGCATCTGTAGAAAAAGCTGGGGAACTTGCGTGCTTTCCGCCGTGGACTGTTGCTACCGCGGCGATCGCTGACGCGCTGTTGTTGATTCACCCATTCAATTTGGCGTGGCTGCTTCCGGCGTCTGGTACATCGCAGCGCAAGGTTTCACTTCAACGGCCACCCACGGGTCCCACAGCGCTGCAGCTCCGATGAAGATCCACAAGCTTTTCCTCAAGGTCTCCTATGGCTGTGCTGTTTGCACGAGTACCAAAGATCCACTCCGCCCACGGTTTCCTCAGCCTTCCGCAACCTGCCCCATTCAACCTGGCATGACAACAACTAGCACTAGATCCTCGCTTCGCTGTCGCCGGGGCTTCCCACATACAAAATCTGACGGTATGCATGCCGCGGCTTCCATTGGTCAGATTCATCATGCTTCCCTGTTGTCTGCACTCGTCGAAGATCCCATTTGCTCTTCCCCTCCCACAGACAGAATCGATTTTGACCTTTATGTCATCGATATCTCCCAATATAATTGCACTCGAGTGGCCAAAATTTGCATGTGCACATATTTTGACATTCTAATTATAACGGAAAAATATATGTAATTCTTTTCTGCCCCATCAGTATGGTTGCTTCCAAAAGACCAACAGCTGTGTAAGAAACACGCGGCATTCCTGTCATCCTGAAATGGCATAACAGTTGTGCACCTCTACATATTATTAACATGTGTACAAATTATATCATTTGCTACTTCGCTTAATTTAATTCCTGGAATATTTACGATGAATCTATTACACACCAAAATCTTATTTTTATCTTACTCATACATAGGGTGTATGTATTTTTCAGTCATTGCTACATGCTCTTCTACAGATTTTCAACGAAACCGGGACTTTAGAGGCCCCGGGGAAGATGTGCCCGAGACATGGGACTTTAAGTGTTCAAACCAGGACAATCCCTGGCAAATCGGGACGGTTGGTCACCCTAACTGCTACTTATGGTACGACAAACACTACTGTTACAACTAATACTACTGCAAATATTACTACAGTCTAAATATTACTATTAAATCTAAATATTTTATGTAAATCCAAATTTGAATCTTAAAATCTAAACTATTTATTTATTTCTGATTCTCGTTTTAACTTTAAAAAATTCCTTTCGGCAGGCCTACAGGCTGAGGTAGATTTCGGAGTGTTTTTGATTGAATTTATTGGGGTAAGTGCAGAATAAAATCACTTTAAGTAAATATACTTTTATCATTTTGTTTTCATTATAAATACGGTAATTAATTACCCTAATGGGTTAACTAATTACCGTGCAAACTTTTTGTTATTAGAACTGCAGGCAGTGATATTCCAATTGAAATTAGCAGGCCTAATGAAACCCGCCACCTTATATACCCTTAACGAAATATGAGCGCTATCGAGAAACTAGTTATTATAGATTAATCATCAAGAGCTTTTCAACGATACCCCACAAGATATGGTTTTAAAAATTTCAAATTTCCACCTCCACCTTCACTCGTCCCCCCTGAGTCGTTGGTGTCACCGTAAACTTCTTAGGGAGTACTATAATTTATGCAGACAAAGTTTCCCTACAAACTCCATAGGGACTGATATATATATTTTTTTTAATTTCAACGCCCTCCCCCGACCACGATTTTGCTCATTAACGAACTTACCAGAGCTATTTAGCCTTGAAATAACATAATAAAATTTGGTTCAAATATCTACAAACTCATCCACTAGTGGATTGAATATGGCTGTGATTTATTATTATTATATATATGACATGGTACCGATTTCAATAGGTAGATTTTTCTTCGAAATCTACCTAAAAGGAAACAATGTATTTATTACATTGCTATAAGCAATAATTGTTTTTGTCAATCAGATGGCGACACAGTCACTTCCCGTGACTTAAAATACCTTAAGGTCCACCTGTGCGTGGACCCAAGGAACACGTATGAAAAAAAAATTGGTTAAATTCAATGCACACATGTAGATTTCAAATGGTGTTTAAACAAGCAAACAAACAAATAGCCATACATTCAGTTTCTAGATAGATCTGTCATGGAGTTCCCCTGTTTTTTTACTCCGCCATACCTACTTTTCCACATTAACATACAATAACAATAATTATCCTCAGATTATGAGGAGAAATTATGAGGCGTTGCTAGTTTCATACTATTTGACGATTTTGAGATTTAATTCAAATGGGGTTACTCTCTTTATTATTATTTTAGGTAGATTTCGAAGAAAAATTTAGCTATTGAGATCGGTACCATGTCATATATATGTTAGTGGCCATAATTTTGAAGATATTTGAACCAAATTTTATTATGTTATTTCAAGGCAAAATAGCTCGAATAATTTCGTTAATGAGCAAAATCGGCCCAAGGGGGTGGTCGGGAGAGGGGGTTGAAATTTTGAAAAAAATATATATCAGCCCCTATGGAGTTTGTAGGGAAACTTTGTCTGCATAAATTATAGTACTCCCTAAGAAGTTTACGGTGACACTAACGATTCAGGGGTTGTGGGGGTACGAGTGAGGGTGGGGGTGGAAATTCGAAATTTTTAAAACCACGTCTTGTGGGGTATCGTTGAAAAGCTCTTGATGGTTAATCTATAAATCAATAACTAGTTTCTCGATAGCGCATATATTTCGTTAGGGGTATATAAGGTGGCGGGTTTCATTGGACCTGTTACTTTCAATTGGAATATCATTCAGTTCTAATAACAAAAAGTTTCCATGGTAATTAGTCAACCTATTAGGGTAATTAGTTACCGTATTTATAATTTTGTAATGAAAATAAAAAGATAAAAGTATATTCAATTAAAGTGTTTTTATTCTGCACTTACCCCAATAAATTCAATCAAAAACACTTCGAAATCTACCTCAGCCTGTAGACCTGCCGAAAGGATTTATTTTTATAGATAAATGAAAAATATGGGGTTACAACTTTTTTCTTACTTTTCTAAGCCACGAATAAAAACCAGAGAAAAACAGATATGGAATGCAGCCAAAAGGGAGCCGTGATAAAGGCTTTTCGGATGACTAAAAAAAATATATCGGAATTGAAGGAAACAGTAGTGAGTCAGTGGAAACGTGGTTTGGTGGTTGTTTCGACTTCTGCTGCGGGCCTTTTGATCCGATCTTCCTCTCTACCTCTTCCTTTCTCCTTTGTTGCCTGTGGCAGCCTCGTACGTGATGCAGTGAGTATGTGATGTGGGGTTCGTGTGGGTTATTGAGAGAAGGTTGATTGTTCAGTGAGTGAGTGGGTGCTTGCGAAACAGGACAAAAGATGGCAGCGGAAAAAGGTAGCAGAACTTTAAGGTGCACTCCATACACGCACTCACACAATACATACACTCACACACACACACACACAAGTACGTAGAGAGAGAGAGAGAGAGAGAGAGAGAGAGAGAGAGAGAAATGAAGGAAAAAGAGTTAAGTAAGAGAAAGAGAGAGAGAGAGAGAGAGAGAAGGGAAGGGAAGGAGATAAAGATTGAGAAAGGAAAAAGCACCATCAATGCCTACACTAGAAACACCCCCCCCCGATGGGGGTGCCACCCCCGAAATCCTTGAGAGTGCCCCCTACCCCAGCTTCTAAATATTTACTGTCAGAAATACATTGAAACCAGGCGAAAGTCCACTTACACCCTCCCAATTTTGACTTTACACCCGCCCAAACTTAAACAATGTTAAATTTAGATTGAATTTATTTAGTCTCTTTGTATCTGGTTCAGGCCAAGATAAGAGTAGAACAAAGGATGGGGAAGGTATCCAGCAAGGTCTTTCTTAATATATCATCTCATATTCGCCTGGTAAATCTAGGGTAAAGTGACCGTTTTTGTGGGTTTTTTTATTCTTTTCAGAGACAGCTACAATTTTTAAAAATATTATATATATATATATAATACACAGCCATATTCAATCCACTACTGGATGAGGCCTCTCCCGGAGGGAGGAGGTGGTCTACTGCTCCCACGCTGACCAGACGTGTTGGGAGAGGAGAGCCGAAGCTCTCAACTGTGATCGCTACCTCTTTATTCAGGTAGCTCCCCAATTGGCCTCACGACGCTGGGTGGACGCCGCACAGGCAACACCATCTGGAGTGCTGAAACGGTCACCCGCCCAAGCACTGACCAGACCAGCTGCTTGACTTCGGTGATCTTACGGGAACTGGTACACCAGCTCGGCTAGGGCGTGGCCCATATATATATAACTGTTTTCAGCTGTCCTGGAGAGAGTGTTCCAAAATTTAAACTGGGATGACGTTGGAATTAAAATCAGTGGCGAATATCTTCATCACGTACGGTTCGCTGATGATATAGTCCTGTTTGCTTCAAATGCGGAAGAACTACAAATCAGAATGGAGGAACTGAATAATGATAGTTCGAAAATAGGCCTTAAGATTAACTTAAGTAAAACAAAAGTAATGTACAATCAACATGCTGCAAAGAAGGAAGTAAAGATTAACGGAAAGCCAATAGGCATAGTTGATGAGTATGTTTACCTAGGCCAGCTCAAAACATCGAATGCTAAGTTAACTGATGAAATAAATAGAAGATGTAAAATGGCGTGGAGTTCTTTTGGAAGACTACACTTTATTTTCATAAGCAAACTTCCAATGTGTCTGAAGCGTAAATTTTATAATCAGTGTTTCTTACCTGTGGTGATGTACGGCTGTGAATCTTGGACATTGAATGCGCAAACGACTCAAAGATTAAGAGTCACACAAAGAGCAATGGAGAGATGCATGCTAGGAATAACCAGGAGGGACAGGAAGACAAATGAATGGATTCGCGCACAAACACAGGTAGAGGATATAATCAAGACTGCGAAGAAGATGAAGTGGAGATGGGCCGGTCACATAGCTAGACGAGCAGATGGAAGGTGGACGACAAATGTACTACATTGGATTCCTAGATTAAAGAAGCGACCGAGACCACGTCCAAGTGTAAGATGGGTAAATGAAATCAAGCGTTTTTCAGGAGCTACATGGATGAGGATAGCAGCAGACCGAGATATCTGGAAAGACAAGGGGGATGCCTTCATCCAGCAGTGGATAGAAAACTGCTGAATATGATATATATATATGGCCGCTTCCTAGCACCAGACCTCGTTGTCCATCTCATCTCCTATTATGTGAACACGCCTTCGGTGAAATCTTGCCTTGTCTTTATTTTGTGTCTGTGTGAAGTTCCCGTACGCGCGCCGGTTTGTGCCTTCCAAATTATCAATAACCGTTTTTCTTCCTTATCACATAATTTATTTTATAAGGAGAAAGTCATTTTTAAATACTTTTATTATTATTGATGCTGAATTCATGTGATGATGCTTCTCGTTGGAATGGAGCTTTGTAGTAATTTTCTCATCAGGTTGTTCCCTAACACTTTCAAGAGATGTTGAAGCTCTTCCCCACTAACATTGCCTGAATGTACTTAATTTTTATTCCGACTTTCCTCCTTCTATAGTACAGTAGAAGTCCGATAGTCCGGCGATTACCGAATCGGGCGGTACCTCTTATTACTGGTATAGGATAAGCCGTACAGCGAAAACAATGAACTGAACCTGTGTGTGGTGACAGCCGAGATCAGCCGAGTAAAGTCCGAACGCTGCCGATTGATTCCGAAGAATGCTGATTGCGTCTAACAGTAGCAGACGAGTAGTGGACACTTCCGAGTGGTTCCGAACCGCGCCAAGCCCTTTCAACTGTCATTCACAAGCGTTTACAGGGAAAAAAACTGGGATGGTGCCGGACAATCGCGCGTTCCAGACTGTTGGATGCCGGTTTATCGGACTTCTACTGTATGTAGCTCCTAAAAGAAAATAATCTATCCATAGAGGCATTGCTGCTCGGAAGACACAAAAATAGTTCAATAGCAATTTTATATTATTGTGAGGAATGTTATTGTCCGGTAGCTGTCAGGTATGTGTTTCTCTTATTAGAACTGGATTTTGTTGGCAGATTATTTCTTGTGGATTCTGGCATTATTATTGACATTTTACCTTTTTTGGAAATCGAGGACAAACAACCGGGGACGGTAGTGTTATTTCGGGGACTGTCCCCGTAAAACGGGGACGAATTGTCACCTGAATCTAAGAAAAACCCTGAAGAAACCTATCAGGATGGTCGGTTGCGGGGTTTGAACTCACGTACCTACCCATTGCTGATCGGAAGTATTATTATTAACATTTTTAAGTTCTGTAGATGAACTCCCAAAAGCTATTCCAAAACTCATTTTGCTTTCGAATAGTGCATAAAAAGCTGATAATATTGCCTTTTTGCTTAAAATGGGAACAATTGACCGTATTAAGAAGATTACAGAGGACAATTTATGATATAATTTTGCAATGTGTTGAAATCAGAATAACTTATTATTGATTTGAAGTCCAAGAAACATTACTGTTTCAGCTGGTTTCATTTCTCTCTTGTCTATTCGAAGATCTGCGTAAGATTTCATCTTGACTTGATGAGTATGGAAATAAATACAGAAAGTTTTATCAGTATTCAGAAAGAAACTATTGCTTGTAAACCATGAAATAACTGTGACATGCTCCTGTCAATTTTATCTTGGATTGTGAGTGATTCGGATTTTACTAAGGCATTTGTATCGTCTGATTCTAAGATAATTTTAACTCCTGTAATTTGGTCAGAGACATTATTTATGTCAAGAAGAAACAGTATTTTTCCTAGGATTGATCCTTGTGGGACTCCGACATTAATAAATTGAGGCTTTTATCAATGGTTTGTAATATATTGGGAGTCCTCATTTAAGTGTGACATCTCTATAATTTGTGTTTTGTCCGAGAGATAAGATTCCAACTACGTTACAGCCGACCGGGTAGCCTTGCAGTCTAAGGCGTTAGGTCAACGACTCGAAGGTCCCGGGTTCGAATCCCGGCAGGGGCATGGATGTTTGTGATAGTGGATTTTAACTAGAACGTGGCGGATAATCGTGACCGGTCGAAGTCAATAGTTACTAGAATGGACCATATAAAATAAAGTTTACGAAAGTTTTATCTAACCACACTATAGAAGTACCCCTAATAACCTATTTAAATACTGAATTATTTAAACACTATACACTTTATTTAATATAATAGTGTGGTTAACGTTGTCGAATGCCTTCGTCAAATCGCATAAGGCACCATTCTGTGGCAATGGAAATCAAATATTACTACAATCAAATATAATAAAGAAGATTTAGAAGGTATGAATCATTTATCTATCTCTCATTATTACCAGAAAGTAAGTTTCACTACATTTATCATATTCAGCCATTTTCTACCCACATATTTCGCTATGATGCTGCGCTTGATTTTATCTGCCCATCTTGCATTTAGACGTCGTTTCGCTCATTTATTTCCTTGTACGTTTATCGTCCATCTTCCATCTGTTCGTCTAGCTATATGACCAGCCCATCTCCACTTCATCTTCTTCGAAGTCTTGATTACATCCTCTACCTTTGTTTGTGTTCGAATCCATTATTATGTCTTCCTGTCCCTTCTGGTTATTATCAACATGCATCTCTCCATTGCTCTTTGTTTAACTCTTAATCTTTGAGTCTTTTGCGCATTCATTGTCCAAGTTTCACAGCTGTACATCATTACAGGTAAGACACATTGATTATAAACTTTACGCCTGAGACACACTGTTAATATGCTTTCGAAAATAAAATGTAGTCTTACAAATGAACTCCACGCCATTTTACATCTTCTATTTATTTCATCAGTCAACTTGGCATTCGATGTTTTCAGTTGACCTAGGTAAACATACTCATCAACTATGCCTATTGTCTCTCCGTTAATCTTTATTTTCTTCTTTGCAGCATGTAGGTTGTATATTACTTTTGTTTTACTTAAATTAATTTTAAAGCTTATTTTCGAACTCTCATCACACATCTCTTCCATTCTGGTTTGTAGTTCTGCACTTGAAGCAAACAGGACTATATCATCAGCGAATCGTAGGTGATGAAGATATTCGCCATTGATATTTATTCCAACTTCATCCCAGTTCAAATTTCGGAGCACACTCTCCAGAACAACTGAAAACAGTTTTGGAGAAATTGAATCCCTTTTCCCAACTTTAAATTTTTCACTTTTTTGATGAAGTCTAATGTAGCAGTCGAGTAAATGTTTCGCAGTAACTTGATGTATGCACTTTCGATGTCTTGATGTTCAAATGATTTTTACGTATTGCTTCCAAGGAGACCGAATCGAAAGCTTTTTCAAAATCTATGAATCCCAAACACAGTAGGAGTTCATATTAATTAGTCCTTTCCATAACTTCATTCAATGTTTTCATGTGGTCCATTGTGTTAAATCCGCGACGAAATCCGGCTTGTTCCCTTCCCTGGGTAAAATCTAATTTTCCTTCAATACGATTCAAAATAACTTTGGGAAACATTTTGTAGAGAACTGACAGTAAACTAATTAGTCTGAAGTTGTCGACGCGTTCTTTGTCCCCTTTCTTGAACAACAAAATGATGATAGCATTATTCCAACTTGACGGTATTTTTCTCTTTCTCAGGCACATTGAGAATCATTTGGCAAGTTCCTCTTTCATCTTTTTACCTTCCATTTAAACATCTCTGCTGTGAGTTCATCTTCTCCTGACGATTTTCCGTTCTTCATCCCTCAAAGTACTTTATCCGTTTTCTCTTTCATTGTGTCTGGGACTTGTACATCATTTTCTTCTGAATCTTCAGTTGCTAGTTCTTCTTCGGACTAGTACAATTCGCTGTAAGCATTTTCAAACATTTTTATAATTTCCTCCTTATTTCGTGTTACGATCCCGTCTGGTCTCTTAACTGCAATTATTTGCTTTTTCCCTATCATGAGCTGCTGTTTGGTTTTCTTCAAACTCTTGTTCTCCTCGATTGTATTTCTAACAAGATTTTCGTTATATCTTCGTACATCCTCTCTTATTTTCTTCCTTACGGTTTTATTTAGTTCTATGTATTCAATCCTTTTTATGTAATTTTCTTCTTCTTTCATTTCCCTTCTTTTCTTCATCAAGAGTTTAGTTTCTTCTCAGATTTTGCTCTCCCTTTTTTTTCTGGTGCCTGCTATTTCCTTGGCTGTATCTCTTATTATCTCAGTCAGTAATTAATTTCTGCTATTGATGTCTTCTTCATCCTCTAACTCTTCCAAGGTGCTGAATCTGTTGCTTAGTTCTATCTCGAATGTCTGTCTGTGTTTGCCAAGATTTTCCAGATCTAAAAGTTGCGGTTTTCCTCTTATAAGCTTCTTTCTCTCAAGTCTAGTATTTAGTTTCAGCTTACATATTACCATCCTATGATCACTCGAGATTTTGAAAATGTTCAAAACAGACACATATTGCAGAATTTCCCTGTTATTCGATAAAAAGTAGTCCATTTCGTATTTTGTTCCATCTGGGCCTTTCCATTTCCACTTCTGGGACGATTTCTTGGAAAATGTATTGGAAATGAACAGTCTGTTGGCTTCTGAGAATTCCACTACCTTCTCTCCTCTCTTTTTCCTTTTGCCTAATACAAAGTTTCCCACTTTCGTGTTACTGTTCTGCTTAGTTCCTACTTTCGCATTGAAGTCTTCCATTACAATTTTGTAATGCGATTTGCTACTATCCAAAATCTTCTGTAACTCTTCGTATAGGTCTTCGACTTCCTCCTCCGGGTGCGAGGTTGTTGGAGCGTACACTTGTATAATTTCCATACTGTATCTCTTGTTAATTTTTATTACTACCCGTGCGATTCTATCTGAAATTCCTTCAATTTCTGTGATTCGTGACTTCAGGTCTTTATTAATTATGAAGCCAACGCCTGTCGCTTTTCCAGTTTCTGTTCCTTTGTAGTAGAATGTGTGCCCTGACGGTAGTTCCAACTGTTCTTCATTCTTCCTCCACACTTCTGATAGTCCTATGATGCACCACTTAATCCTCTTGAGCTCATTCTGCAATTCTTCTAATTTGTCCTCTCCTGCAAATGACTGACAGTTGAGAGTCGCCACGCATAGGTCCGTTCGAGTTGCCGAGTCCTGGCAGTCTACAGTCCAAACCCGGGCATTTTGACTCTCTGACTTTCTGCAGGACTGACCGTTGCCAGCTGCATTCCGTCATCCGGGCAATGAGGACCTCCAAGGCTGCTTCCTTACTTGTACCATCATATGTAGAGAAAGGAGGGGTGCAGACAATTGACTTACCACGCTGTCTGCTAATGTGGGTTGGTGAGCATCCCATTCATGTTCGTTCGCCAAGCAGTTGCTTGGGTACTAACAGGCCCCATGACATGAAAGTATGGATTGGACATTAGGCGTCTAATTAGGAAATTAAGGGGTCTTCTCCCAGTTAGTGGCAGAAGCCTTTTGGGGCGACAGTCCCGGTTTGCTGGTCCTGTCCTGGTTTCTGGGTTTCCTCATATATAGATAGATAGATACGAATTGTTTTTCTCCTATCGCTTCTTAGCTTACCTACTTATATAGGTGTATATAGTTAATTAAGTAATTCTTCATATTAGCTACTTCTGTTATATGGCATTGAATCTAGTTCCAGTGTTATCTGGTTTATTATAGATACGTATAATGCAGAATGTTATGTAAAAGCAAGGGGGAAGGGAATGAGTGCAAGGACAAAGTTTAAGAGGGTATGTGTGTCCGTGTACTCATATCTCCCCTTAACTCTACATCACATTCTGCATTGTACTTGGGATAAATGCATACAGGTATTGCTAGGGTTAGCTGGTTGTGATCTATTTAAAGATAGACATGATTGATTCATTTGCTACACTGTAAAAACTGTACCTCTGAATTGGGAGTACAAAACTAGAATTTTGTACTCCCAAATTTTGGGAGGCAAACTCAGTATTGGGTTTAGAGGGGAGGTTCTTTGTCTCCCAAGTCTTGGGAGGGAACAGATTCATAGAAACAAAAACGGTGGTAAAATGAATACCTGTGACGTCACTGATTCTAAAAAATTGGGAGTACTTTATACTACCCATTTTTCAGAGGCAGTGACGGACCCAGAGATTCATATTTTACCTTCGTTTTTTGTTTCTATTAATCTGTTACCTCCCAAGAATTGGAAGGCGAAGAATCACCACTCTAAACCTAACCCTGGGTTCACCACTGCCTTTCAAAAATTGGGAGTATAAAATTTGAAATTTTGTACTCCCAATCCAGATGTATAGTTTTTACAGTGTATGGTTAAGCAGATATACTCGACTGTATAGTAAACTCACACGTGTGCATTTTGTTTGCAGTACTTTCGTGTAAGAAATATTAAATTGAATAGCCGATTACATTCATCATGTAATCAACACCTTATAAATATTGTACAAGGGCGCTTTCTAGGAAAAGTATCTCATGAAGTATGTTTCCCTAAGTATACCCGACGGCTATACTTCTGATCTTATGTGCAACTTTGACAAGTAATAGTCACTACAACCCGGAAATACAAAAGAAACAAATGCATTGTCCAGCACTTTCCTAAACAGTTCTGTAAATTGTATATATGTAGAAACGTACATTTTATTGGAAAGAATACTCCCAAGATTATTTAAAACCATTGTTATTGTTAAGGATATGTACTCAAGCAACTTGCGCTTTGCACCAGGGTAAAGATTGCCTTTCCCCTTTCTTTGTACGAGAAATATTAGGAAAGGATAATCTAATGCGTAATTTACACATTACATACTGCGCACAAATGCTTGGCTTACCCTACGGAGTGCGTATTCCTTAACTTACAAACATCGTTGAACATCATATTTACATTGCCCCCAAAGGAAGCAACATTATATCCGAAAGTACGTGGTACGTATTTAGGAAAATACAAATCATACGTACTACTCAGCTCAGTACTTAAGAAGCGTTTGTTAATTATTGAAAAGTGATAATGTTCTCGTGTTGTATGTGTTCTTTAACTAAGTTAAAAAACCCAAATCTGACGATTAATTTAAATCTTCGGATTTGCCTAAAAACATTCTTGGATATGCAATGGTGTAACGAAGTATTCACCGAAACAAGAAATAAATCTACAGTGGTAACGTAGGGGGAGGGGATACCATCACATGTAACGTTAGGTGTGTGGGACCCATTGACATTTTCTCTGCTTCTGAATTGAATCGAACTCCAGTTTATTGTATCATATAAGTATTAAATCGAAAGGATATCACACGTTAAAGAAAAACTAGTTACAAGTAATATGACATTTTGTAGACAAAAAACAATATAATGAGACCTTAACAAAGCTGCCATTTTCGTAGTGTAATGCAAAATTTTCAGTACACTTCTATTTTATCCATGCAGTTCACAATTCACAACACTGTGTTAAAGTATTGAGTACCAAAGGTGCACTTAAGACATCAGCACCCAAACAACCGATGCATAACAAATGAGCATGACCCAAGCAAACCTGTGATACCGTCGGGTCTGTGAGACCCATGCTCCAGAAACAATGTAACGCTGAAGAAGGAAACTAGTTACGCAGACTTACAGAGAAATGTGAACTTGAAAGGTAGAAGAATAATGAGTCATGCACAGCTTTTCCAAGTAATACTTTTTTCAAGAAAGTATCTGTCTGGTAGTATCCAACGTTCCCATTGTAGGGTTAATCCTTAAATTATCTTTATCCATGGATTAAATGCATATGGGTGCAACCAAAGAATAAAAAAAAATATCCTCGTTTGAGAGGTAACCTACAAGTGAATGGTTCTCATCTACAAATTCTTTTAACTTGAAACCCGTGTTACATTCCCTTCTTCAGTTACCAGGTTTCATGTAAGACTAGCAGAAGGAATGTTGTAATCATTTCAGTGGTTGCCTGCGTGAAGTAAGGGAGAGTTTAATTGGGTGACCTGAGAAGGTTTGGCGGGGGGACTCGAAAGGCTCTTCTGTAGACGGAAATAGAAGTCAGAAGGAACGTGGCGATGTTGAAGTGAAGGCAACGATGTAAATTGAGAACTCGATTTGCGGAAAAGGGTAACAAGGCTCTGGACCAGACAGCTCTCTACGTGTATGTATGTGTGTGTGAGAGAGAGAGAGAGAGAGGGAGAGAGAGAGAGAGAGAGGAGAAGGAGGAAGGAACGGTTAATTCTGACCTCTAAGCTTAAGTTTTCTTCCCCTATCGCTCACTTTGTTTCGCCATCTTCCCTTTGGTCTGTAGACTAAGGAAACCTAAACCTGCTTTGGTCTGCTAATGCTATAAGAGAAGAACTAAGTAGTGTTGCAGCCCTGCTATAACAAATGATAGTGTAAAGTATAAATTTCGACATCTTAAGCGCTGTGAGTATTTGGGATATTTCTTACGTGGTGGATCAATTTGAACCAAAATATTAGAAATATGTTCTGTCTAAATATGTTGTCTCTCTCTCTCTCTCCCTCTCTCTCTTTCTCTGTCTCAAACACATGGAAACATACAACAACGTGCCGTAGCGGAATTGGTAGAGTGCCGGTATAGCAATCGAAAGGTTCTGGAAACATCCCAGCTGCTGGCCATATTGACTGAGATTTTTCCTCAGTCACACGAGAAAAATACCGAGATGGTGTCTCTAAGTTAGGCCCTGGCAGACTGCCTTCCAATATCCTTTCCCCCACTATCCGTGCTGGACCCTGAGATGCCTAAAATTCATAAATAAAATTCAATTCGACACAAACACACACAACATTGGATTCTATTCTCAGAGAAAAGAAACGACCAAATACAAGACGGATGAACAAAATTAAAAGTTTGAAGTTTATTTATGGCCTTTAGGCATCTCAGGCTCAGGCCGGACGACATTAGAAGCTACATGGATGACAACAGCAGCTGACCGAGAGTTTTCTTGATTCACCTTGAAGTATGTGCCATTCGGAACCGGCGCCGTGCTCTCGGATCCCCCTGATTCTTGAGAACTCACGTCCACACACAGCCGTTCGTACTTTCCAGGTAATTGAATAATCCCTATGGAAAGTTTTTGATCACCCGTCTTACAGTCCCGACCTTGCACGCAGTGACTACTACCTCTTTCTTTACCTCAAAAACCGGCTTGCTTCCAAACGTTTTGTAGCTACGGAAGTGTTGAAAACATCAGTGCTGGATTGGCAGAATTCTAGCAACAGGGTCTACGAAAGCTTGGGCCACGGTACCAGAAGTGCTTACAGATTAATAGTGACTATGTGGAAAAATGAACAAAGTATTCCACCAAAAATCTGAGAATTTTTTAAAAGATGGATCGGAGTGCTGACAAGGAATGTTAAGTTGCCAGCAACAGTTAGGTAACAGAGTTTAGGTTATATAGATATACGATATACACAAAACACAGAGAGAGGGGCAGAGAAGGGGTGAGAGAAAACTATCTGGATCAGATCATTTTTAAATACATAAATTGCTTCTAGGATTGCCTTCTGTCCAGTTTAGAGAAGCATTGTCCCGGAATTTAACATTCTCTCTCGGATCTCAAGGAAGAGAATTTCTGTGTCCCGTAGTCCTTTATCCCTATCCAAATTTCGAAAGACCGCAACTACGCGCCACTGACATACGTAGTTGCACAAGCGACTAAGGAATTATGCCCGCGCACTTCAATTCCGATCCCCATTTTATCATTACAGTACAAGGCTAGTCTGTTTAAATGTCAGCCACTCAAACCTTATGTCTTTTTGTCTTCTCTATGACTGATTTCTGATATTCGTTGTATCAACGTGTCCAATTTTTAGGCTTCAACAGCACGTGCTGTGAAGCCTTAAAGCTAATTCACACATACAGGTGTACGTTCCGTGCTCATGCCGTGCCCCTGCCATGCTTCAACAGTGCCGTCTAGAAAAGAAATCATCCCGGTCGCAATAACAACATCCTCCTTGCAATCCATCCTTGGAACTGGTGTAGAAAGCAGTAACAACACGGCATGGGAAGGGTACTCTATGTGTGAATATTCGCGGCCATGGCACGGACGAAACATCACAGGGGCACGGCATGGGCACGGCACCGTATGTGTGAATTAACCTTTATGTGCCCGCTCGGTCCGTCTGTCGACAACTTTTAACTAAGGAGCTACTAGTACTAGAAAGATGGTTGAAGTGTGGCTGTAAAGTTCTCGTTGAGATAAATCAAATTCGTATAAATGATACATATTACAGGGACGGTGCCAGAAATAGGGGGAATTTATATCATAGAAACTACTAGGGCTAGGGAGGAGGTTAAGGGGTCGTTGGATAGGTCTCGCCACATTTTTTCCAACGGAATATTGACCTTCTAAATAAGATGCCCTCTACTGAAGCTTGGCGGTAACTTATATACACAGTACCCTAACTGGGCTCGGCCTCACTTGTTTAATTTTCAGAATATATAGGCATGTCTAGACTCTTTTTGTACGTGTCTTAACTAGTATTCTTATTCAAGCGAGGTTCACCTGCTGTTAATGTTGAACTCTCTGTTAGATAAGAATTTGTGTTGTCAGTGTGTTGCAACCGTTATTCGTTCTAAAAAGGTTCAGATATTTGTTGTCTGTTTTTATGGTGGCGTTTTAGAGTTCAAGATTCCTTGAAACGCGACATCGTAGAGGCTTAAGCAACTTCATAACTATAACAATAGTTATAACTAAGAGTAACTTGTCTTTATCGCCTGCAGCTACACGTCCGAGACCAGAGACCTCCCGACGTATTCTAGTATACTGTTGTCATGATGGGAAATTATCAGGTCCTCTGTTGTTATTTTTAAACTAAATGCGATTAATATCACAGTAGGGCTTCGTGTTTCGATAACCACAGTAAAAGACGTCGGATAAGAAACATAACTAGTATCCATTATGCATTGTGAATTACTTTAAAATGATGAGAAATCGACCTTTAAGTTTTGAAGAATAAATGACATCCGTTTATCATATGAATGTTATCGATTAATACCTCAACATTTTGTATTCTGTAAATTTACCTCTTGTGGGTTTGCAACGATGAAACCAACAACCAACTCGCTATATCCTTGTAGGCGACGGCGGCCGTCATCATTTAATTCTCTCCAGCAAACTTCCAGAGAGTGTAAAAGCAAAGAGAAGAGAAGAAGAGGTATTAAAAGTACGTACCATGAACTGCCTACTCGTTGGACTACCGCTGGAAACAGTTGTGAAAATTTATGATGGGTGTTCACCAGCTATCTGCGTGTTTCGCGAATTCAAAATGTACGAGAACAGAAAGAAATCTATTTCACACTTTGCAATTGCAAGGGTTAATTGCAAAGATAGATCACCTAAATTACCAACGAAACAGTTTCGCTAGGCTTTGTACTACAGAAACAGAGTAAGCCTAACTTTCAAATTTCTGGTGACTGTATAATTAGCGTCAAAGATTTCTAAACAGCGTCCATTGTGAACAAATTATTGCTGCCTGAAATTAGGAAAGTGTCTTATTCCAAGACTCTCCTCCTGGCTCCCAGACTTGCTTTAAAATGACAATGTAATACAAGCTGAAAACTAGGAACTTCTATAGGTACGGAGAAAGAGCTTCAGAAATAGAAAGATACACTGTAAAAAGTAATATATTTCTTACACACATCTTTCTTTATATAACGTTCGTTTTGTGCTTAACGAGTAGAAGCAATGTGTAAAGAAGTGTTGGAAATTATCATGACCTTCTCAAGGTGACATTTGAAGAGCTCTTACAAGGACACTCACCAGGTAAAAAAGCCGATAAGATCAAATTAATTATATGGGCGGTAACAGTACTATGACTTACGCCCCTCCCGGACAGAGTCCGATTTTGATGAAAATTCGTGTGTAGGAACAGTGCCTTCACAGTCAAAATTATAGCTTCTATAATCAACAAATAATGACAAGGGGACACGAGAAAGATGGAACGTAGAAAGGAAGTAACTCGAAGGCAGAGGAAGGAATACGCCTTTTTCTTTTGCAAACTGTTAAATATATTGAAAGCAAATGCCTATTAATGGATACAAGTGCTGGGAAACTTAATACAACCGTCTGTCTGTCGACAACATTCAACTTAGGAACTTCTAGACAGACTTGGGGAGTAAAGTAACGCAAGTAACATGTTACCGGTAACGCGTTAATTTTTCAGTAACGAGTTACAATATTTTGAAAGTAACTGTAACGGGTGAAGAGTTACTTTTTCTCCAAGTAACGACGTTACTTTTGCGTTACTTTTTGCGTTACTATCTCATCTGTTGTTTGCAAAGAAACAAACACAATTCATTGTCAAGAAAGAAATATTTCTTTGAACTTTTCTAGATTTTTCAAAGTCTAAAAGGTTTAATGTATTTGTAGGTATGCATGTGTTCGGTGTGTATATAATTACGGTAAAAAAAAAGGTATTTCCACCAGTTTTCTTTCTACAGTACCAATACAAAAGGTGCAAGAACCGGTGCCAAAGTAATTCGTTACTTATCAAGTAACGTAACGCGAGTAAAGTAACTGGTAACGCGTTACTTTTTGACAATGGGTAAAGTAACTTGTAACGCGTTACATTTTAATAGTAACGTGCCCAACACTGCTTCTAGGGATAGGAAAGTGGTTGAGATATCATTGGAAAGGTCACGACGAGACAAGTATAAACCCGTGTAGATCATATGCATCGCAGGGGCGGGCCTCGAAATACGAGGGCAGCAATTTTCAATTCAGGAACTACCACGAATAGGAAGCCGATTAAGATGTTGTTGTAGACGTCTCGACGAAACGAATTTAAACCCATATATATCGTACACATCGCAGGGGAGGTAATTTTCAAGTCCGAAACTACCAGGCAAGGAAGGTGATAGAGGAGTTGCTGGAAATATCCCGGTGAGACAAGTTCAAACCCATATGGATACTCTAGATCATAAGGGATATCCGAGATCGCGGGTAGCCATTTTCAACTCAGTCCTAGGGAAGTGGTTGAGGTGTCCCTGGAAATCTCTCGCCGTAAATTTGACAACGAAACCTTGATCTTCCAAATAGGAAATTCGCTGGTGAACCCTGGCGGCAGCCTCACTTATTTTTATTTTTCAGCAACTTATAGGTTCAAATACTAGCACCTATCCTTTAAATCAAAATTAAAAATAGTCGATTTTTATAATATCCGACTAAAGGAAAAGACCTTTCAGATAAGTATTAGTTACATAATCATAATTATTATTGTGGTACCAAAAAAAACTTTATATATCATTAGAATGTAGGTTTCAAAACAAGAAGCAAATGCTTTGAACCAATAAACAATGACAATGTGATAAGCGAGTATTGCCTTTGTTCTACTGAGACCATAGAATGATTTTTTTTTTAAAACAAAAAGCAAACAAAAAAGCATTGTTGCGTACTTTTTCTCACGCACCGGTGTTATATTAAAATAACATATTTTTCTACTTCAACATACTCTGTTGATAAATTACAAACAATGGAACGTGATATCTGTGTTTCATCACTTTTTTCCCCCCTTTATCTCTTTTTGTTTCGATCTGTGTGTGTGGGTGTCTCATTTGCCTCACTTTCCACGCTGTTGAATTTTCCAGCGTTGCGTAAATGTGAAAAATGTTACACGTTCGGATAAAGTATTACCATCGTCTAAATGGTGTCAACACATGTGCATACTTTCTCACAGTTTGTCATGTGGGTTCTTCGGTCGCAGCTACTGACCAATCCGCGCTTTACCAAGTTATACGTACGATTTGGAAGCGACGGAAGGTCTCTCTCTCTCTCTCTCTCTCTCTCTCTCTCTCTCTCTCTCTCTCTCTCTCTCTCTCTCTCT
>JAGDQP010003926.1:24039-55467 GCA_022664845.1 Lepisma saccharinum | reverse complement strand
TCTCTCTCTCTCTCTCTCTCTCTCTCTCTCTCTCTCTCTCTCTCTCTGTCTCTCTCTCTCTCAATGTTTTATTCTCTTTCTGTTTCTGAAGCAATGAAAGAGAGAGGGAATGGGGAGACAACTTGCGTGCAGGCGGGTCGTTTTGATCCCATCTGGAAAGAACATTTACCGCAAGGGACCGTCAAAAAAAAAAAGATGGTAGAAAACATATTTTGGAATAAATGATTCGAAAATTATCCTCTGTTTCCCTGAATTATATATCTTTACTTAAAACTTTCTCTGTGACATACCGAATTATACACTATTTGTATATAATGTTACCCCGAGTATGACATTAAAGAAAATACTGAGCGGCCGTAGATCAGTGGTAGAGCGTTGACTTAACACTGGGGAGGTCCTGGTATCGATCCCAGTGATCGACCAACCTGACTGATGCTTTTCCAGGGGTATCCTCAGTCATATCAGGATAAATGTTGGAATGGTACTTACAAAATAGGTCCTGGCCGTCTACTTTTTAAAACAAATGCTCTGCCCCACACCCAGTAGCACAGATACGTGTTTCCAACGTTGGTTTTAGGTTCATTTCGTTCATTAACCGTTATTGGTTGGAAAAAAAATACGTTTATTTTTAAACCATATTTTAACAAAGACGTCATTGCGTTGATAAGACGTTAATACAACATGTATTCAATATGTTATTTTCAACTATAGTATAGATATTGTTTAATGTGTTTCTTACTAATGTTATATAAAAAAAATATAATTAAAAACTAATTGAATGACACAAACTAATTTTTTTGTTCACATGTGCATGTTGAAAACAGACTGAATATTAAACTATATTTTAACGAAGATAAAATTTCGTTGATAGGGCGTTAATGCGACGTATTTTCAACTTTCTTTTATAATATGTAATTAATTTTGCTTCACACGTGCATATCTAATTTAATTTTTTAAACAATATAATTAAAAGCAAGTACAATGAAAGAATCTACGTTTTTCATGTTCTCATTTTCGTCTTGAAAACGGATTGAATTTTTAATTATATTTCAACGAACATTTAATTTCGTTAAATAGGGCGTTAATAGAGAAAACCGGCAGGACGAATAACATACGATATCTGTACAAAGGGGTAAACTCGTTAAGAAAAGGCTACCAGACGAGATTAGGGATGATTAGAAATGAACGCTGAGATATTCAGGCGGATTCGACTAAAATTATCGATGAGTGGAAAAATTATGATATTTCGACAAACTTCTTAATGTACACAACGCAAAACAAACAGAGAAAATTAAAATCCATACCGCAGAACCGTGGATACCCGAATCTAGCGAGATCGAGGTCGAAATGTCGATAAAGAAATTTAAAAGAATTCAAATCACCAGAAATAGACAATATTCCAGCGGAATCAATTAAAACGGGAGGAACGGCACTAATCAAGGAACTGCATAAATTGATAATCGCTATATGGAGAAACGAGGAGCTTCCAAAGGAATGGAAAACCTCAATAATAGTTCCGGTTTATAAAAAAGGCGATAAATCGGACTGTAATTAATTACCGCGGAATCTCATTACTCCCAACATTTTACACAGTACTGAGTAATATCCTGCTAACTCGCCTAAGCATATAAGTAGATGAAATAATTGGAGATCACCCATGTGGATTTAGAAGAAATAAATCCACGTTGGACCAGATTTTCGCCTTGACACAAATCTTAGAGAAGAAATGAGAATACAATGGGACTTTTCACTAGCTATTCATTGATTTCAAGAAAGCATATTAAAAGGGAAAAGCTATACAACATCCTGGTACAATTTGGAATTACACAAAAAACTTATTCAACTTGTGAGGATATGCCTCAGTGACTCCATAAGCAGAGTGCGGATAGGTAATAATATGTCAGATAGTTTCGAGATTCGCTACGGATTGAAACAAGGTGATGCCTTGTCACCATTACTGTTTAACTTTGCGTTAGAATATGCGAATCAGAAAATAAAAAAGGACAGAAAGGGACTAACATTGAATGGCTTAAATCAACTGGTCGTATACGCGGATGATGTACATTTAATAGGGGACGATATAGATACATTATAATGTAACACTGATGTCTTAGTAGAAGCGTGCAATGGAGATAGGTCTACAGGTAAACATAGAAAAAAACATGAGAACAAGCCGAAACACTGAGAATGAAGGAAATATATACATAACAATTAAGAATGAGAACATAGAGAAAGTAAACAAATTTAAATACTTCGGAGCATACGTACCAAACAAAAACGAGGTTACGGAAGAAATAAAAAGTCACTTATTATCGGGCAACGCATGTTTCTATTCAGTCCAGAAGCTCCGAACCTCGCGATTAATATCTGGTGTAGTAAAAAGTAATCCATTATTTTGCCAATAGATGGCTTCAGTGATCTGTATCTCGCGTTGTATAAGTCCGATCGGGTTCAACGAGATGGCGTTCAAACGATGAGATTGCGTACTACAAACACTGTTCAGATAGTTGTGATGAGTTGACTCAGTGTTGTGTGAGCATGCGTCAAAATGGACACTAGCAAAGAGAAAATACGCTATATTTTACAGTTTTTCTTCGATAAAGGCGAAAACGCAAGCCGGGCGGCTGCAAATGGGAATAGTGTTTATGGTCCTGATACTGTAACAGCCAATCACGCGCAATTTTGGTTTCGTCGATTCCGTGCCGGTAATTTTGACGTCAAAGATGTACCACGCACTGGAAGGCCAAGTGTCGAAAATGTCGATAAAATCATGGACATTGTCGCGTCCGACCGTCATGTAAGTACTGTTTCGATTGCCCAAGAGCTAAACATTGCACAAAAAACCGTGTGGAACCATTTGCATAAGGCTGGATACATAAAGAAGCTTGATGTATGGGTGCCACACGAGTTAACGAAACAAACCTCATGGACCGAATTTCCATCTGCGAATCGCTGCTGAATCGCAACAAAAGCGACCCATTTCTTATAGCACACACAAAATAACCGTAAATCCAGAATTTTGTTTATCCAGAGCGAATCCGTCTCATCAAGTCCGGATAAAAGAGGTTTAAGTGTATTTCACAAAAAGAATAGTTATGGTGTTTCTGAAAATAGGCATTCTAATGTACGTTTTGGTAAAAAAACATTTTACAAACCATAATAATAAAATTTTAAAGTTAAAAATAAAGATGTCACCGAAAGGATTCGATCCCAGAATTTTAAGCATAGGAGTTAGCGCGCTTAACCAATAGACCACTGAGACTAGTTTGTCTAGGATGTGAAGTAACAGGTTTATATGGAGTACGCGCATGAATCGCCACTGTTGTTTGTTCATTCATGCTTGCGCGTTGCGTATTAGTACTTTGCCAGTTTTCAAGTCATGGCATGATCTATCTTCTAGCGCGCTTTGAGTAAGGAATTGGAAATGAAAAAAGTTGCAGGAAAATTCGTGCCTCACCAGCAGGAACTCTAAGGCACACCAAACAAATCAACAAGTTCGTCAGTGGTTCTGCGACGGTCTTCCATAATCAGTCCACGAATTCTGGTGATGCTTTTGCCAGTTCGGAAGGTCGAGGGTCGCCTGGACGAGATTGGTCTTCCAGTCTTCGAGGTTAATCTTGAAGCGGGAAAACCACTCGCAAAGTTTTGTTTTCCTCAGAGCAGCTTCCTTCTAAGCCATTTCAAGCATCACAGTTGTTTCCCCAAACAGAAAACAGAATTGCATAGCCTCACGCGTTGTTTCCAGTTTTCAGTCATCACAAAAATCACAGAACAAGTTAGAGGCGCTTAACAAAAAGATTTACTACGTGGCACCACGACTTCACTTGATAACGCTGGTCGGAAGACTAATGCAGAAGGGTACTAGCAAGAGGCATCTAGCGGCGGAAGCATGTACTACAACGGATCCGCCCACCAGAGAACGATTCCGTTGGGTCCTCCCTCGTATAGCAAAATATTCGGTGGGAAAATAATGGAATAAGTTTAAATTCAATATAGTTACAATAAAATTGTGTATTAAATGAAACAAAAATAAACTTGAAATGAAACAAGAAGGATAATACAAGTGACGTAACAACCTACTCGCAGGTAGGTGACGTCACAAGCATTATCATCAAAATCTATGTTCCCAAGTGTGTAATGCTTCCTTGCAAGACTGTTTCAGAAAAGATATGCTGGAAACAAATTATTTACGCAGTAGTTGAAATGGCGTATTTACTCGAATATATGGGCCTACTTTTTTCCCAAAATGTTGGGCTAAAATTCTTGAAGGGTGCTTACAATCGTGTAATACGATTTGGTAGAAATAGACTGGAAGGTCGGTGATCCAAATTTCACCAAACACTCTCAAATATACAGAATGTATAGAGGTAGTAACTCTGTCAGGGCAGATACTTCTATCAAATTACTGGTTTTGCAACCATTGACGAGCCATGGGTGAATTTTCTGTAATGATCGTGTAGGCGGTGGTTATATGCACATAATAAAGGAATCCTCAATGCCTACCCATATTTCTCACAGTATAACATGTTCAAAAGACGTTTCGTCCGTTTAAACGACATCACAACCGAAGAACATTATAACTTGTTTTTACATTAGATATAGAGGAAGGAAGTGTAAATTGGCCATAGGGTGTTTTCTTCTCTTACGAGTGCTGCCATCTAACGGTACCCGTCTAAATTACTTCAATACACCTTTAGTAAACCAGTAGCAGCTGGAGTGGATATGACGACAGTTGACAAAGTTATTGAAACTTCTGTCTCTCGCTATCTATGATCTAAGGTAAGCATAATTTATTGTTAAAAATATTTATATAGGTAGAAAATGAACATTCTGTAATTGTAGTTGATGAAACTACTTGGTGTCTAATGTCAATTTTAATGAGGTGCAAAATTCTGTTACTGAAGTACAAATGTGGCATAATTTAAAATTGCTCCCGAACGGGTAAAAAATGAATTTTGCTTAGGGGAGTACTTTACCCATCCTTTCCCTATATAATGGCAACATGAAACCATACATTATATTAAATTATCAAAATCTAAGAAACGCATTATTTAGACGCAGTGCTGAGTAAGATATCACAAAGACAGTTCTCTGTTAATCATACAAGCGAAAAAATAGTGCACTGACCTTTTCTGTAGAATATTGAAGGTTGCCAGGTACAGAAGGAAGTATTAATTGTTTTGTGGTAATTTCAAAACCACCCGCTGTGTCCAATCTACTACTTAATTACATCCTCTGTTCTTCCTCAATCTAACTCTATCTGAGTTCAATTCCGGTTCAAACTAGTGATTTCTTCTTCATCATTGTTGCTTCTATTCAGCGTACGTGACTTAGTCACAGCATGACTTGTCTAACAATGTCTTCTGGTCAAGAGGTAAAATCACGATGTTTAACGAGAACAAGTCGCTTCATAATTTCAGGCCTTGCTTGTAAAATCTAATAACTTTCCCAACTGTTGTATTCGAGAAAGATGGATACAGGCAAATCATGGCTGATATATAACTCCCGTTAGATACCCGTAGGGTTACCAGTTGTTTTTTATTTATTTATTTTTTAGAATAGCTAATTTTGTTTGCAACATAGTAACAGTTTGTAGTAGTTTCCCGCCGCTCACATTCCTAACTTAATAGTTCTTCAGTGTCGTATTATGTTCAGTCAGAAAGGGCCAAAGAGCGAGATTTCAGGAAAACAGTAGCCATTGGTTGGAAGGAGCGTGACGTCACTATATGGACCGCTGAAGGTGTGCTTGCAGCGAGAGCATAGGGAAGTCCATAATAACGATGGATATTAAAGAAATTTTGCACCTGATGATTATTTGGTTATGAAAAAAATACTTTTTTTAAACTTTCATGTTTCTAATAATGAATATAGACTATTAAACTGCTTAAAAATAAACAACGTATTCTGAATTGTAAGACAAATATTTCTCTGTTAACTTTATTTTAAAGGAAATCTCATGGGACTAACAAAATTGATTTGAGAACCTTAGATATAGATAAGATAATGGTGATAGTCTTATTTCAGTTGAGAATAAACATATCTGTACTTCCATTCGGACAATATTTGTGACCTAGGCTATTAGTTTACGATCAATGTGCATGCTATTTTTAAATATCTCTCTCTCTCTCACACATACACACACACACATATACGCAAACACATAAGGAAAGGCGTCATTTAAATATTACGTAAACTTTCAAGGGGGTTCAAGTTTTGTTTATATTATTTGACAATAGGGGAGCAGCATCAGAAAAACTTTGGTAAACTTTATTTTTATATGGGCCAGTCCAGTAACTTTGGACTTCGGCCAGTCACGATTCGCCTTTAGTTGTTAAAATCCCCACCCATGCCGCTGCTGGGACTCGAACCCGGGACCTTCGAGGGAGGAGGATCAGAGCAATATGATTATGTAAGATTCAGTTAAAATTATATTAGTGTAGATTTAAAGATTGACATTTTTTTTTGGACTTCAAAATAACGATAAGAATTGAATTTATTTTTAAGCCTTTAGGCATCCGAGGCTCAGGCCAGTAACGATAAGATATTTGACATGACTTTTATAATCACGAGACTATCTCGTTATTTTTGCTTACAAGGGGGGGTCTAAATGATTAAAATGAACTTACATAATACTTGGGCGCTATCATATTACAACTTAACCTAAAAGTATACAGGCCCGCAGCCACGCGGAATGGATCTCTTCCCCGGAAAATTTTCTTGATCCCACTACACCTTAAAATCTAATTTTATGTGTGTAAAAGGCGATAAAACAGGGATTCCTGCTTACTCACTGTGGGGGGTTACCCCCAAAACTGAGAGCCCTTGCGGTCAAAAAACAATAGAAACCGTGTAAAACTCCATTTAGACCCTCCCAATTTTGACTTTACACTCCCCTCTAAACTGAAAATAATCTTGGCGGAATCCCTGAGTTAAAAATATATCATGCCCCATGCCCCCCAACAATATTTCAGTAGCTTTCCCCCCACCTGCAGTTTGGTTGGCAACGAGTCTGTTTTTATGTTGAAAAACGTTGAAACAGCACACTTATTATGATTACTCATTGCTTAATTAAAACAGAGATCACAAAGAAAACATCACAGTTATTGTATATCCCTTGAAAACAACTTTAATACACTGAACACGAATGTAACACAATAACTAAAAAACTAAAACTTTACTTACTAATCTATGCTAAAAACACGCGCACTAGCAGACAATTTGTTAGGGTCCGTATAGTGACGTCATGGCAAAACTCTCCATAGATGGCACCATCGATTACTCATCCACGAATGGCATACATAATAAGTTCTACTTTCCTTGATATTCAGTTGCTTTCGATAGCGTTTGTACTAAAGGCAGCGAAATTATTTTTTCTTGGGGTCATAATTACCCCACGCGAGGGCTTATGCTACTCTTTTGTTTAAGGCATTATTTTATTCTTTCGTTATTTATTTGCTTTTTATGTAGGTCAGAATACGAGGGGGGATCGTAAAATTTTAATTATTACCCGAAAGCTATTGAGCTATATGTATGAAATTTTGTCCGTGTATTTACTGGTCCTTATGTACATGACGGAGGAAAACTTAACTCCTTGTGTGATTTCGTTCCTTTACACGTTGTATTAATATCAGTAATCTGCAGGCTGGCTGGAGAAGATTTAGCCTCGCAGCGAGATACAGTTCCTGCATTTGAAGGTGAACAGTGCCCGGTAAGTTCATGGTGAAATGGTGGCTGTTTATGGGAATGATTTCTCGTCACATGACACTGTTGTGAGGTGGAAAATAATTTCCAAACTGGCTACATGTCCGTCACAGACGATTCAAGCACTGGAAGACCATCACAGACAGACGATGAGGCCACAATGACGAAAAGGATGGATTTCTCCTGAAAAACCAGCGAGTAACCATCCCAATGATCGTCAAGGAAACTGGACTTTGTTATGGCAGTGTGTGGAAAATTATTCACGACCAACAACTCATATCTAGGGTGACTGTACGATGGGTTCACCAAAGGTGTTCGTTTCTTTACGGACAATGCACCAGTCTAGTCAACTCGCGGTTGAGAAATCAAGGTACTGTGGCTTTGAAATCTTACCGTTTTTTCTCTATTCTTCCGATCTCGCCAGAAGCAGCTTTTTGCTGTTCCCAGAGACGAAAAATGCATTCAGGGTTCAGCGATTTAACAACAAAAATGACGTCATTCAGCTAGTGGAACAGTGGTTTTGAACGCAATCAAGAGACTTTTACAATGACGGCCTGCGGAAGATCAAGAAAGGAAACAAAGAGTTCATTTTCCTGCGTTATGTATGATACATAAGGACCACTAAATATCTATACTGGCAAAAATTTCATACACATAGCTCAATAACTTCCGGGCGTTAATTAAAACTTTACTATCCACCTCTCGTAATATCACAACAGTTTACTTGTGCTTGATTGTTAAAAGTTCCTTGAGAAAAGTCCAGTACAAAAAATATAAGAAATTCGCATTCATAATTTAGCCACATCCGTTTTTCGGGTAACAGATGAAGAAGAGGGTGAGTTAGGTAGAGTGACTAAGAAACAGAAGTTTACACTGATATAGTAATACTGAAACAGGCACAGATGAAGACAGTCGTGAAAATCTACAACAATGAAATGGTGAGACAAGCTTTTTATGGTCAAAGTAGATAAATATTGTGATAAGTTTCGTGTTAGGGAAACAAAAATAGCTATGCATGCGTCGTCAAGACATGACTGCCTGTCCCGCTGTACACCAAACAATCTGGAAGACGCGAAAAGATTTATTTATTTATTCAAAATATAACACAACAGGCAATATGCCTAATTACAGTGCTTGCGTGTACATGATAGTAATTACAAGATACAAGAAACAATCATATTACTTCACCTGCAATTCTTTTAAATTCTTTGTAAGTCATTCCAAATATATCTACATTAACTTTAGGTTCAGTTTTGTTGTAGAAAGCACTCATTCTCCAAATTGGGGATTTATATAGAATTTCAGTCCTTTGCTTTTTGCAATAGAATGTACCATTATTACCTAATCTAGTTTTAGTGTTCGGGACTTGAATGAAAATTTTCGGAATTAAATCAATACAATCAATTTGATTGTGTATTAATTTGTACAGAAATATTAAATCATTTAAATGCCTTCTTCGTTCCAAAGTTTGTATATTCAAATTTCTCACTAATTCCCTGTATGATATGTATGCAGGATATAATGTGGTTTATCTATACATTAGTAATTTCAAAAATTTACACTGGATTTTCTCTATTGCTTTAACATATTTCTGAGTGTTCGGAGTCCATATAATACAGGAGTATTCTAGCTGTGATCTCACGTAAGAGTAATACAATTTTAGAAGTGTTGAGTCAAGATGGAGATCCTTACTAAAAGATAAATATACGTACCCAAGATTCCTGTACGCATTGTTAGTGATCATTTCAATGTGACGCCCGAAGTTTAATTTTGCATCGAAAACAACTCCAAGATCTTTAACAGTTTCAGGTTTCGATAGATTTACTCCATCAATCGAGTAGTTGTACTCAACATACTTTTCTTTCCTTGTAAAAGAGATGGAATTGCACTTTTTTGTATTAATTACAAATTTATTCATGTCGCACCACCCTTTGACATTATCTAAGTCCTTTTGTAGTTTGGCACTGTCCTCAATTGATTCAATTCTAGCGTATAATTTCAGGTCATCCGCGAATAAGAGAATATGGGAGTTCTCGATACACTCAGATATATCATTAATAACTAAAAGAAATAATAAAGGGCCGAGGTTTGAACCTTGTGGTACTCCGGACAGTGTCTCAAAATATTCTGAAATATAACCCTTAAAAATTACTGCCTGCTTACGTTTACGTAAATACGAAGTTAATAATTTTATGGTTTTCGTAGAAAAATTGAAGAACTTAAGTTTGCGTAGCAAAACATCGTGATCAACCAAATCAAATGCTTTACTGAAATCAGTGTATACGACGTCTACTTGGCCTCCGTTATCTAGCTCAGTTGCAATGAAGTCAGTTACAATTGCTAAGTTTGTTGAGGCTGACCTATTTTTCAAAAAACCGTGCTGATGTGGTGAAAGAATGGAGTTTACATGATTCAGTATTCGCCTATATATAACGCATTCATATACTTTTGCAAACGATGATAAAATAGATATTGGTCTGAAGTTTTCGACGTCTTTAGCATTTCCGGATTTTGGAATAGGACAAATTAAATTTTCCTTCCATTTGTCAGGGAATACACAAGTTTTAACAGATAGATTTAATAAAATATATAATGGATATTTTAGAATCTCAGCACAACCTTTTATTATATAAGGTGGAATTTCGTCCGGCCCGCAAGATACCTTAGGTTTTAACATTTTGATTGCTTCCTCAATTTCTTTCATTTTAATTGCTTTTATTTGCAACGTGTTTAAAAGTTCCCATCTAGGGTTGTCTGACAAAGTTTCAGATTTGTACTGGGGTGTTACAGTTCTAAATACAGATTGAAAATAATGTGCAAAAGACCTAGATACTTCCCTGTTACTTTCTAGCTCTTTGTCTCTGTATTTCAAAGAAGTGGATGAGAGATGTTTTGTCTTACTTTTAACAAAATTCCAAAATTGCCTCGGGTCTTTATTGATACTGTATTCTGAGATTTCAATGAAAAATTTATATGCTAAAGAAATTTCTGATTTTAGCTCTCTACGTAATATGCGAAATTTATCTCGATGAAAAGCAACGTCTACACCAGTTTTCATTTTCCTATAATGATATGTCTTAAATTTAATCTTTTGAATTATGTTATAAGTGAACCAAGACGGATATTTATTACTATTGCATTTCTTACGGGGAACACATGGGCTCATAGTAGTGTACATCATTTCATAGAATTGCCCTAATGCTTCATTTACGTCATTCAAACGGGAAAGTTTGTTCCAGTTTAGTCTCGACAATTCTGTATACATTTGTTCGAAATTAGCCTTCCTAAAATTAAACCCAGTCACGTTGTTCTCTAGTTTCTCTTTTTTCGATTGATTATGTGGAAAGGAACAAAGTAATGCCGGATGGTGTTTATCTTCAGGAACAAGGGGGTGTTCTTCTCTAACTACAGTGACGTCAATAATGTTTGTTAGTACTAGATCTAATGTGCGACCATTGACATTACGGATATTATTAAATGATTCTAAATTGAATAATGACATGAAATTATACAAATTACAACACTTCTTTGTTGCGTGTGAAAGGTCAAAATTGGAATGAAGTATTTGAGGTATGTTAAAATCCCCAAGACAGGGTATAGTGCTTTCTACTGGACAATTACTCTCAATAAATTCAAAATATAATTCATACACTGTTTCACTCGAGTCTGGATCTCGCATTTTGAAAATGAGACTGAAATTAGACACTGTCCATCCCACTGTTTCAAGTTAGTTTGGGTCTCAAACTTGTCTTTGTGCAGTTGTCCTACAGAACAGTTCCACAGCGTTCTTCGAATACCACGTGCAATGGTTTTAACACTAACAACACCTAAAACAAAGCGCATGTTTTTTTTTTTTTACTCTTCAAATAAAGTAACCTTTCATACAAAAAAAAGTTTCAGATAGTGATGTTCGGTGTGGTAAGTGCAGAATTGAATTTAGTGTTGTTTCTGGCAGATTAAGTGACAAATCAAGTCAAATAAACACGTATCTGCAGATCATAATGCATCTTCCAGCCAAACACTGATAATTATTACATTATTTTCTTTATTTCACAATGGTTAGTGCTGTCCTCAAATCTTGCAACGTTAATTTAACTTATTTCCCGACGTCATACAATGATGAAATTTTGCACAGCGACGTAAGTCGGGTGACAATACAATATTCCATAGTTACTTTTATATTTTTCTATATATTTTTATATATTAAAAGCATATTTTTTTAATACGGACTTCTTTATCCTAAAATAACTACTAGCCTGCAACGATGTTGCGTTTGATTGGTTGCAGAATACTTTAGGATCTGGGTAACAAAACATTACGTTGAGAAAAAGTATCCGAACATCGAAATAACTGAAACAAAAATTATTAAGAAACTTTTTAGAGACATGTTTTTCTTAAAAAATTCGTACTAAATTGTAAAAAAACATAAATTTGTTTATGCATGACCAAAAAGTAAAGCATGGGTTATGCCAATTCAAGAATTTATAAAGTGACTTATATGAGAGCGCGCCACATGCTTTTCTTTTTAGTCATGCGTAAAAAAAATTTTTTTTTTTTACTTTTTAGTACGAATTGTTTAAGAAAAGAATGTATTTAAAAAAGTTTTTATTATTATTTTATTTTATTTCTAAATTCGATAAAGTAAGAAGCAAGAGAAATGTTTACGTCATTGCTGTTGAAAACGATGCCACTTCCAGAAGTTATGGTCGTTTAAAAATTGTTTACGTCTGTAATCACGACAACTGATTGACTTACACTATTATGAATCTCAGTCCTTATCCAGTGGCGTATTCTGGATTTACAGCTTGGCCAAAGTAATACGTAGAAAAATGTTACGAATGTCACCCATAGTATTAATGATGATGATGTTAGGTGTTCGGGCCTCCCTTTCATGAAAATTAATATTACTTGTGGAGATCAAAATATTTTTTCACGAGTTTAGGTTGCGGTTGTAGCCTAGATAGTCCACAGAATACGCTCCGTCACCCACGTAGTCTGAACGCTTATGTTAAGCTTGATTTTTCGCTTTTGTACTTACATTTGACGTAACAAGCTTGATTCAAGTTTGAAATTGACTGTACAAAGTTGACTTGAAAATGTAAGCTTGATTGAAGTTGAACGTAGGAAATTATGTTGATAGATTTGGCTGCTAGATGTCATGGTAGGCCTGTTTATCGCTTGTTGTAACAAGTTTGATGTGGTAAACTTATCAGACACCAACTTACTAAGCATCAAAAGAGCTTTAGACTTTCTATGATAAGCTTGACGCAAGTTTTTACGCTCGACATGGCAAGCTTGCAAAAAGAGCGATCAAACTTCCTCTGCTATCAGGGCAGGGGAAAATATGTCTGATGAGAGCATGTTTTGTCTTTGTAGGTTTCATCTTTGTTGTGTGACACGTTGAGAAAGCACTATTTTCTCATTTTCTGTTATTCCTGCAGGACATTATTGACTCTTTTGTCTGAACATGTATCGCAGTACGTGTTATTTGTTTCTGGCCCTTCTTTTTTTCCCTTTAATTCTATCCTTCCCATTGTCTCTGTCATTCTTCATTTTTCTATGTTTTTCTCCTTTTCCTTTGTCGAGCGTCTCCTCTGATGAAAGGAACAAAATCTCTCCCCAAAGGCAAGTTAATTACTTCGACAAAACAAACACATGTTGTCCCCATGACAACAATAGGTTGAAGTATAGTCGCTGCTCAGCGGAGGAGTGGATGATGGAAAAGGAAACAGCCAGGACGGATGATGAGGAGGACAGATGTGGAAATCACTCAGCAGGCAATAGAGAGAGCCATCTATATTGAAGTGAAGAGATCAAAGTATTCCTTGAGGCTAGAAAAAACACAAGAAAATACGGGAACTATTTTGTTTGCCTTTAGTCACCAAGGAAACGGACAAGTAGATATATACACGTGTGTGGTTAAATTCCTACAATCCCTTCACAAAAACAAATAAAATATTTCACTTCAAAAATAGTGCACTCTTTTTCTATATCCTTTATACACCTGATTTTTTTAAAATATAATTTCTATGCACTTTGAATGTACAAAGGTATGAAAAAGTTTTTTCTTGTACAAAGGTTGTTTTTTTTTTTTTTGCACAAAGGTTTTTTGTAAAAATGAAAATATGTTTCAGTTCTTGCAGCTTGAAAAAAGTAAAGAAACATGCCAGGATTAAGCACAGAATGCGGGTCATTTTGGTGATAGGCTAAGGGCAGTGATTCCGCCAGCCCCTCTATGGGGGTGTCAGCCTCCAAATTTTTGACAACACCCCAACTTTAATTTTTTGGGTCAAGAATTTATAGAAACCGTGGAAAACTTAACTTACACCCCCGCAATTATGACTTTACACCCACCCAAACTAAAAATTCTGGCGGAATTCCCGCTTAAGACACCTTCTTATGTCCGCCTCCAGATTTTTAACATTTTTCAAAATATTTCAAAGGCATAGGGCACTAGTATTTACAACTTACTATGAAACCCAACGGACAGCAATCTCGAGATATTCTCCATAGATGAACAATGAGACTTCAATTAAATAATGACGTCATAATTTTTGAATATGTATCACTCATCTATGAAGAAGGTGTCGAGATCGTTACCCATTGAATTTTATAGTAGTTTGTGCAATATGTTCTCATTTTTTATAGTTTTCTTAGATTTGAAATATTTTTAAAAATGTTTAAAAGTTGGGGTTTCGGCGGAGTACCCTTAAGGTTAGTTTAAAGTAACCATCTCTAATGTTATATGCTAGCACTACCATCGTATGTTTCTAATGTTTTTTTTTGCTCAAAATTGCAAATTTCATAAGCCTTAAATTTAGTTTCTTAGTTTGATATTCCCTTACAATCATGGGCGGCGGAACTGGGGGGATTGGGTGGACTTAGCTTCATCCAGAAGTTCAGTTACCCCCACTAGAAATATTTTCAGCGTGAGTTCTTATAAGTGTAGAAAAAATTTAAAACACTGCATGTTATTCTTTTTAATGTGATAGCTTTTTTTTTGTTATTTTTTTAAAAAAAAGATTAAAGTACATCACAAATGCTAAATTTATAGTATGTTCGATTTTCATCTTCTTCTGATGTTAACAGTCCCCTCAGTAAATGCTTCTAGATAGAAGATGTGACGACAGGCAAGGATGGGCACAATTGCTCTACTCGACAAAGAGCGAAACAATTTGAATGTTGTGTAGTCACAGATCGCAAGCTTTGCAGCAGAAGAAAATGTCTTTTCTCTTCAGCCTCCCAGAATGATGGAAAAAGAAAGAAAGAAAAATAAGTAGCTAGCTCTCCACTTTATGATTTATATTGAAGTACTACAATCTGATGGAGAAAAGATCAAAATGTCTGGAGAACGTCTGTATTCCTCCGCAAAATGGACTTGTTGTTAGTCATAAATAAGTTTAAAACAAGGTTTAGAGACTTGGAATGTTGACTAAACTGTAGATAATTTTTGTTATCTTTCGTTTGAAGGAACTACTTCATTTCTTGCTCTTTACTCGGGTTGTTTTTGCGTTGATTGAATCTTACTTCAAGTTCAAATTAAAGTTCGAAGAGCACTGATGGAATCAAAACCACAACGGTGTACTGTAAACTGTGAACGTAGCATTCAGTGATGCGTAGAATTAAAACTTGGCTACGCTTGGAATTGGGGAAAGAGCGATTTCTTTTTCACATCAAGCGGCCGTAGCTTAATTGGTAGAGCGTTCGTTTTGCATTTGGAAGTGTCTGATTTCGATACAAGCGGCAGACCACTCCCACTGAGGATTTTCGAGAACCTTTCCTCAGTCAAGACTTATAAATGCCGGGATACTTACGCTCTGGCCGACTCTTCCCTGCATCCTCACTCCTACCTGAGCCCCGGCCTTTGCCTTGAGTTAACTGTCCTCAAAATCCACACACACACACACTGAATTTAAACTGAATCTATTTTAAGGCCTTTAGGCAACTATGGCTCAGACCGTGTACATGATGATGGGATGAATTGGTGGAATAAAGATAGTGGAAGAAAACGGGAGCACCCGAGAAAACCCACGCACACGGTGTTTGTCCATCACAAAGCCCACATGACATGAACAGGGTTCGATCCGACGAGACCTATCACCAGAGGTGAGCGCTCTACCAACTGAGCCACCGTGGCTCTCTCCACACACACACACACACAGGTTCTCGTGAAAATCAAAGTGAAATTAATTACAAACAAGTCTTTCAACTATGTGGGTGATTGCCAAAGTAATGTATATGAAGAGGAAGGTAAAGTACTCGTTATGTTTATGAAAATGGTCAAAACATTTTTAGTATGATTAAAAAAGACAATAAGTTTGTTAAGTTTGAACTAATCATAATATTTTGAACCCCCTCCCCACAAAAAATTAGTAGGCAACAGAATCCTCTATGCTTTTGAAAATAAAATTAAAGATGTCTGTCAAATGTATATTGTATCAGTGATTCCGCCCGTGAGGGCTTCACCCCCCAAATTCTTGACAACAGCCGCCAACTTTAAAATTTTAATTATGAAAAATCGATAGAAACTGTGCAAAACTCCACTTACACCCTCCCAATTTTGACTTTACACCCCTCCCCCCAAACTGAAAATCCTGCTGGAAACCCTGGATTGTACAATGTGTATAGTTTGCTCTAAACTTATATATTTAGAGAATCAATAATCCGTTCTTACCTTACCAATTCATGCTCATTATTTATGTCTTTTATTTAGTTTTTTAAGTTTTAAATTAAGGGATTTTGGCTACAAGTTTTTCTTCAAATAACATGCAAAAAGATAAAATAAAACCTTTAAAATGGTGTGAGAATACAATTTTATTGTTTGTTGTAAACATTCTACTATTCAGATCCCAAAATGTTACACAAAAAGGCACAAACAAGAATAACTAATCACGTGAGTAATCTCCGTTACCTTGGCTGTAACCTCCGTTACTTCATATGTATTGAATTGAATAATTTCTAATGTAAAACTTGTTTGCCTTACAAATCAGGCGGTAGCTTTTATATCTCAGGAAGCATCACAAACAATATCACACCTGTAATACCTCTAAATTCACAGAGATTTGATTTTCAATGTCCTTCATCACAGCATCAAGGTTTGTTTGAGTAACCTCCGTTACTGCTTTCAAAGAGCACTCACCCAGAAACTATTTTAGCTAATCATTCAAAACTCAGGTATGTTAAAGAGACCACGAAGCATTGTAAATGTAATAATCTTTTGGAACTAATTTGTTATTGTAAATAGTTTAAATAATTCAATTAAAAAAAGTCTTCTTCTAACCTCCGTTACCATGGAATGGCCGGAATGTGCTATTAAATACGTATTTCAGTATACGTATGAGTAATACAAGTGTTGAGACTAATTCTTCCGGAGTAGCGGTTGAAATCCTGCGGAGCGGCAAAGCCTCCGCCCCCTGAAAGCATGCCTGAAAGAAACAATATGTTAACGACGTTTTTCTTTCAACATCGCAGGTTTAAGTTTAATTTAAAGCATTTTACTGTAGTGCTCATAGTTATAGAACGCTCTTCTGCCAGAAATCGCAAACATTGGGCCTTTGGTATCCTAAAAGATTGTTAGTAGCACCTTGCTGGCGAAATGTCCATTGATCGTCCCGCACGCTTAAAATAGGAATCCTTTGTTCGATTACTCTTGCATTGATCAACTAACTCCCAAAGGTTTGTATGACACAAATTTTACCGTATTGCTTGAGAATCTGGGCGTACATTTCAAATGGTTTTGTCCCCTCAGACAGTAGAAATCTTATATCTGAAGAATGTTCTTCAAAAGTGAAGATTTCCAGCGGACTTACCACCCTTCAATTATTGATGGAGCTTATACACCTGAAACAGAAATCAAACGTCTATTATAAGTAGGTGGTGGGATCGCTGTAGCTCAGTGGTAGAGCGCTCATCTGTGGTGCGTGAAGGTCTGCGGTTCGATCCCGACTTGCGTCATGTGGGTTTTGTGCTGGACAAACACCGTGTGCATGGGTTTTCTCGGCGTTTCCTACCACTTTCTTCATGCCACCAATTCTCTCATCATCACTTCTACCTGAGTCAAAGTTGTCTGAAGGCCTTAAATAAAATTCAAAAATAAGTAGGTGGTAGTGATGGCAGGTTATTATACAGAAATAATCTTCTCATATTTAAATGCTCTTGGAGATAGAGTCCGTGTCTCTCCCTATTTAATAAAATACCCTCGTATATGCTTTTCCTTCATAAAAAAATGCCCCCCACATTTGTTTTGTATCTTCACCACGGACAACGCCGCGCATTTCACCACATATTTGATTAAAAAATAAATAAAACTGAGGTTTGTGCGGAAAATGGAATTTCGACAATAAAACCAAAAACAGGGTTTCCACCTAGATATGAAGCCGAATCAAAAAGCAAAAGCAAAAAAAAAAAAATGACCGCTATATTTATTGTGTGTAACTTTTAACTGAGGTTTCTGCGTGTCTGTTTGAGCCTCTTTCTAATTGAACCACAGTCAAGCAGAGTTCTGGTTGTGATGAAGGCAGTTTGGTAACCCGATAATGATTTCGCTCTTTCCCCGTTTTCTTTCTCGAATATATATATATAAAAAAAAACAGAAAAAAAAATCATTGACTTTTGAGCAGTGAACCAAATCCCTGAAAGCGGTCTCTAAATTGGAAACTAAATTTTCCGGGTTTTCTGCTAAGATCGAAAGGCCATATTGTTACGTAAGCTTATCAAGAACGAAGAAAAAAGAGACTCCGGGATTGGAGGGTGGAATGAGGTGGAAGTATTCTGACATTTTGCAAACAACCTTCAGTGCAGGGTGACTTTCTTGTAGGCCAAGGCCGAGAGGAGAAGAGAAGCAAAGACCATGCAGCATTGCAGCAGTAGAGAAGCGAATGAGCAAAATAAAAAAAAAAGGACTCGCAATATTAGGATCCACAGTAGGTTCTTGCAGAATCCAGTGTTGCCAGGAGTTATTAATTTAAAACTATGTTTTGTTTGAAAAAACAAGAAGAAGAAGAAGAAGAAGAAGAAGAAATTTAAAAAGTTGATTTTAATTTAAATTATAACTTTCTACGTCTACTGCCATCAAAGTCTTAAGCCCGTCACCTGTCTAAACAATGATGTCCCTCAGAGAGCACTATATTTCGAATAAAAGAATACACCAGGGCCAGTGGCGTATCCTGACTTTTGAGATTGGGCATGCAATATTATTACTATTGTTATTATTATTATACATAATTATGTAAGGGAATTAGATATCACTTCCATCTAATTGCTCTTTACAAACATGTAATTCCCTCTCTCTTACTGTCATAGACCTCGAGTAACGAAGTTCTACACATGGTAGTTTCACAGGTGATTTACAAGTATTTCAATCGCATGCCAGTTTTCATGCGAAAACGGAACCTAAAAGGTGATAATTTCTTCTCGTTTTGGTGGTAAATTATAATTTCCTATAGAGAAAGAGTTGGATGGCGCGGTAGGTATATACAAGACAAAGATCGGGACGGGCGTAAGCCATAGTGCTGTTACCGCCCATACAATTCATTTTATCTTATCTTACAAGAAAGAGAGCAAAAAAGAATTTGAAACAAACATGCTCATATGTTGCCGCTCACGTAAATTACAGCTGCCACTAAGGAGAAAGTAATTAAGTTACTTTATAACTTTTATCCTTTTCTAGATGAAAGGCGAAAATAGGAAGTATCCTCAGTAAAGTCAAGAAAGTATGAGTATATAACACATTTAGAAGTTTATCCTGTGATTTTTTTGGAAACACAAAAATCCACACAGAATTCCACTCAAATTACACACAAGTACCAAAATTACAAACATTTTGTGGAATTCCACATAGATTGGCAGCGCTACTACACACACTCTCTCATCTATATGGCAACTATGCTGAATGCAACTTTGAGCGTTGCATGCATTTTGGACTTCTCCCGCGTCTTTCTCCCAATAAAACACACGTTCACAGCCTAAGCGGACGACAAAGATCTTGAGTAGACGCCCACATACACAGACGAGAATACTGCAGCGCCACGCGTGAACAGTTTACTAAACTACTTACTTTCGTATTACGGGTTCTGGGCTAGGATATCAGGTGAAGTTTCGTAGTTTCTCAAAATCTTTTCTGTTTTCTCCTTGGAAAATAATAAAATAAATAAACTAGAATCCGAAGGCATGCAATGCATGCCTTGCATTCATGGAGAATACGCCGCTGACCAGGGCCATTTTCTAAATACTATACCGTGAATCGCCCGGTGCGAAATCCTGAGGAAGATTAGTCGGGATGGGCGTTACAATAACTGGAGCGTGCTTTGCATTCACAGTGCCAGTTCGAGACAGAGCTGAAACGGGTCAAGTTTTGGAGCGCGTCACCGGGTTTATTCCTGGGACCTGGCCTGACGCGGTGACCCGATTTCAACCCGGTCATTTGGAAGATACGGCAATCTTTCGTATTCAATCTTTCAATCTTCAAGTTTTCAATCTTTCGTTATTATACAATGTTGCGTTTGTACAGTGTTTTTTTAGGAGTGAACGAGATAGGGGTTCTATCCCCACAACACAAAAAAATCGATACCCAAATGTTAGTGACAATAGTAATAACATGAAAATAGTTTCATATCGCAGGAAAGGACAAAAATACCCCCAGGGATGTACTGCAAATAACCGTCGTTTGAAGTAGTCGCGTTTGAAGTAGTGAGGCGTTAGTCAGTATTCATTCATCGGTTATTTGCAGTACGTCCCTGGGGGTATTTCTGTCCTTTCCGGCGATATGAGACTATATTTTCATCGGGTTGCTGGATTACAGTCAGTTTGGTCGTTTAGGTGAACATCGGGTTAGTGAGGTCACTCCGGTCAACACCGGGTCAGGTTTCATACCGGGTCATGTCAATCAGATTACTTATGTCCGGTCAGGCCGGTTTCAGCTCTAATCCAAGGCCGCGAAGTAACTAGTGGACCTCGGTAGTTGGGTTACGTAGAGTCAGTCTTATTTGTAGTGGCTGTCTAAGAGAAAGTACAAAGAAAGTGTTGAGTCATTACAGTTAATCAAAGCTAACGTCAATTCTTTTAAAGAATATAGATTTCATTTATTATTAGAAGTACCGTACGCTTGTCACTTTTTTCCTACCCAGTTTATGCTTACTAATTAACTCTATGGCTTACGGAACTTGCAAGTTCATCGCCGCAGTAACAAGCGTTCGTCATAGGATTCTATCTTGGGCAACATCAAGCCAGTTTACATCACGAACACCTACCTCTCGAAGATCTCTTCTAATATTGTGATTCTAACGACGCCTCGGTCTTCCCAACGGTGTCTTTCTCTCCGGCTTACCAACTGCGATGGAATATGAATCTTCGTTTCTGTCCCATCCGAGCTATATGGCCTGCAAATCTTAATCCTCGCGATTTCATTATTCTTACAACATCGGGTGAGTCGTAAAGTTCGTGAAGTTCTTCATTATGCAGTCTTCTCCATTCTTGAGTCATCTCATCCCATTTGGACCCATATATATTTCTTAAAACCTTATTTTCAAACACTCGTAATTTATGTGCAGCTGCTAGGGTCGTACTCCAACTTTCGCAACCGTAAAGTATTACCGGCAGATTAACCGTTCTGTATATCTTCAATTTCAACTTTCTTGATATTAATCGCAAGGCTAGGAGTTTTTGGACTGACTAGAAACATACGTTGACTGATACTAAATGACTTTTTATTTCTTCAGTGACTTCGTTTTAACTTGTTACATATACTCCCAAATATTTACAATTGTTTACTTTCTCTATGTTCTCATTATCAATTGTTATATATCTATTTCCTTCATTTCCTGTGTTTCGATTTGTTGTAGGGAAGATACTTAGTAATGTATCACCCGCGTAAATATTAGCATTTCCAGTACTCCTGGAAAAATTCCCAAAAATCTCCTTTGTGGTACTGGATGTTCCGACTTTTCAGTTCCAGTGTCATGTTCGCACATGCGCAGAAAGAGAAAACATGTTCTTATCGGAACGAAATATGCAATTCTGATCAAGTGTTTGCTTCCGCCATTTTGAATCATGTATGTTAACAGAAATCGGATAGATATTTTTAGTGAATGAAAAAGATTGCGATACCTGACTGAGAAGTTGAAAAGTTATTCAAATATGGCGTAAGTCGTGGGAGTAGCTTTGCTTATGTTTCCCTGTTTTGGGCAACGTATTTATCGCTCTACGTATTCAGCTTTCATCTATAGTACTTTGCTATCACTGGCAGTATTGTCCAGTAGGTTTTCTAACTGGACTCTGTGTTCAAATCTCGTTTGAGGCTTCTATTTTCTTCTTTTGCTCTCAGCATTCCTGAAAACTGAATAATAGCTGTTTTATTTTAATTGGAAAGTTACTGGAAAAGTATGTTTGCCTAGATTCTTCCCAAAAGAATCGGATTTTTTTTACAGCGCTGTATACTGATCAACAGGCAAGCATTTATCAATTATAAACTTCGGACTTTTTACTGTCAAGGCATCATAGCGCAAGATTTGGGAGGTGATTAGTTATATCAGAAGAAGAAAAAAAGTTCGTTTGAAGAAATTTCCAGGCAAGCGTTTCGCAGCTACAGGTGCTCAAAGTTTCGGTGGCATCGTCACAAATTACGTAATAGATACTTAATGACGTGTACGGTGTCAGTTTAGACAATCAGAATCGATGTTGTACGCGGTACTTCCGCTTAAGCAATGTGTATGATTGAGAGAGTGCCACATAGACAGGTTTGGCAAACCAAGAATTTTATTATCGAAGAATTAAATGGTTTAACAGAGCACGCATAAAACTCCCCCTCTAAGCTGCATTCGCAAATCATAAGCATAGCCGTTTACGTAATGATGTGTGGAGCTATGACGTCATTTTCTTGTGACGATGCTTCCATAAGTTTCACATTCTGTAGCTGCGAAACTACGCATGCGTCGAAATATCTTCAACAGAACGTTTTTCTTGTTTTCATCTAAATAATCACCTCTTAAAATTTGCCATATTATTTCAGGAACAACCTGTATAGTACTCGTAATCTATGAGTTGTCCAAACAATGTAAATATGTTCTGTGTGGTAATGGATGCATGTATGTGTTGCACTTCTTTATTTCAACTAGTTTTTTGTCCGAGTTCTTGAAATTGTAAGTGATCTCTGGCAACCCTTCTATGTCCTCGCCATCATCTATTCTAAAAAGCGTCGCTCCCAGACCTCTGGAGAGCAATGAAACGAAATTAATAGATCCCTTCCTTTCAATAGCGTACAATTTAAAGCTGATTTACTGCTTTTGTTAGCACAAGTCGTCTTTTGTAGATGGTCTACTTTCATTACAGAAGACCTTTAAAAAACCAAGATCTGTACAATCACTAGGTCGTCGATCATTGTATGCCTCGATGTCCGTTTGTGTCTCTGTTAAATTAACTTTAAAGTCTCGTTGAGTAATAATCGTGTGTAGTTTATAAAATAATAGTCATTTTTAGATTCATTTTACTAAAACTAATAAACAATATCATTTTAAGTGTTGAAATATTATGTATCTAAGATAAACCTATAAGTTGACACGAATCGAAAATAGATTCGATATTGTTTAGAAAATAGTCTTTCTATTTCGAATAACCCGACAAGAGGGATATTAATTAAAGCCAATTTTAAAAGCAAGTTCACATTATTAATTGTAACCATTAGAAAATTGTTTCTTGGTATGAGTTGGGTATTTTAAAAGTTTACGAAATATACAATATATTGTGGCGTACTTTCTTGTGTCAAGAAAGAACGTCACTGGGCGAGGACGTAAGATGCGAAATATCGAAGTATTTCTCATTGGTTTCAGAGGTAGAGGCTACATTACAGGTACTGTAAAGGTAGAGGAAGTCATCAAGCAGCCAATTAGCCTCGATCAGTACCTTGAATTACACTTAACAACAAACTACATTTTTATATTTTATTTTAGCAAAGCAAAAATTACAACATGAAAACAAAAAATATTGAGAACAAATGATTAATTAATTAGTCATTATTACTTCATTATACTCCTATCTTAAGCTACGTCAGGGAGTTTTCATTTCATTTGAAATTTCTCAAGATAAATATGTATGAACAACAATTCATTTAGAGTTAACCAGAACATTTATCATGGAGTGAGCTATTTCGTATGAAAAGTATGAAAATACGACATTCTCAACTTCTTAGAGTTCAAAATTTCTGAGTTGAGAATTTCAAATCAAAATTTTTCTAAGTCATACTGACCTGATTCTAAGGCTTGGAACTACGGAGTCGTTCAGTGATCTTCATGCGGCGGTGAACGAACATAGAAGGCTCTAGTTTCAGTCGGGTTCTACTTTTTGTTTAGCCAAAAAGTGTCGCGCCCAACAAAATGAAATTCCGTTGCGCTTCTCCACGTTTCCACCACCACAAGCACTATCACACCACTTCGACTTACCATATTTGGTCATTAAGGAAATATAAGAGAGTGGAAAACTAGGGCTGATGTAAGCAATGTATGAGTTGGTAGCGGTGTACGTGTCAACAAGCTCACCCTTGAACCAAGGATGCAACGAGCTTGTTTTTTTTTTTTTTCCTGAATTCCAGTTATTTTGGGTTTTCTACAAGGTTAAACCCACCAGTAATCTGTTTATTGTTTCCTTTGCTTTTGCGTTTTACGGAAACCAGATTAAATCAATGTCTTTGTTGCTGACAGGCAACTTCTTCGCTTCTTTCGAAATAACAGAAATTCGTAACTAAGAATGTTGCAATAACTTTCTGGTGCACGAAAAAAAAAAGATGAATAAATTAATTTTGGGAGGAAATTTCAGGTGAGAATAGATAAGATTTCCAACTCAAATGTTGACACGCCACAATATCAAAAGCATAAAATTCCTTATGAATCTCAGATAGTATGCCAACTTGCAACAAGACTCTCAACCTCTTGCTTTGAACATAGCATGTGTTGACGTAGATAAACAACATAAGTGGCTTGTTTCAACAAGATTGTTATTGGTTGTTATAACTAACCTAATTCAAGCTTGTTCGAACAGGGAGTTATGCGAGGTAGCTTCTCAAACTTGAGATTTATCCGAATTTTGTTTTGATCCACTTCCGTTGTCGTATCAGTGGGCTGAAGTTCCATCACTTGTCAATACTCTTTCCCCGTAAACCAACTCTAACTCTTTTATTATAGATGTCTCTGGCGATAAGATGATCTAAGTATAAATAGTGCTTGGAAAGGAAACTAGGGCACGTGGTTTCGTAGTCTAGGGAGTAGAGCATCGGATTGTTGTGCCAGTAGTCCTCGGTGCAATTTCTACCCAAGGTAACGTTTTTACTTTTTTAAAAAAAAAACTAAATTATGTTTTCTTTTATTTTTGTCGTGTCAATGTTATTTCAACCTTGATTTTTGTAAACTTATACACTGCTGGATTCAACCTTGTTTAAACCTTTTCGGCTTGTATCAAGGTGTCACACTTATCAAAGGCAGCTTGATTCAATGTTTTAGTCATGTCAAAATTGCTATGTGGGAATGTATTTACTTGATATACTAGAGAATTTGAACGTTATGATTTCAGCAGAAAATAATTCTATTAACTTCCGGAAGTAAAGTGAAGAAAATTTATGAATAAAATAAAGTTCTCACAAAGTATTACAGTCTATATGACTGGGTAGTACTGCTTCTTGTGAAATTACGAGTACTGTATGTGTAATAGTGGAAGATGTTTAGGTAACGAAAAGTTACCTGTAATTTTTCTAGAAGTCAGGTTAGTTTTTTTATTATTATCATACGCGCCATTAAGACGTATTATTCAGGTTTTCGAAAAACAGAACTGTCAATATTAAGACGCTAGTTCACACAACAACTCGAAATAGTGGCGTCGCTTATTTGAATCTTTACTTATTGTATTTACATCTTGAATACACATATTAAGCCATTATATATCGTTAGTGTTCGTTTTTTCTTTTTAGAAAAATCTCTGCTGGGAGGGGTCAGGAGTATATTTTACACCTTAGCGACATACGACCACAGTATCACTGAAGTATCGGCCGATATCAATAACACATGATTTGCGATTTCGATCGAAGTTGTTATGAAACAATGCCAATGTCGAATGGCAAACACTTTCGTCGATATTGTTGACAGTGATGCCGATCCCTAGCGATGTTGATCGCTGTAGGAAATCACACTCTTTCACAGAGAAAAATTTTCTGTTTTCAGAAACGAAATTATACATGGGTGTATATATTTTTACAGTAGTTTTATGGATAAAGAAACTAATCTTGATCACATCCTGTGTTTTAATCTATTACGTGTCTTATTTTCTCGTCTTCATTTATAGTTGATTTATTTTTACTTTTCTGCGGCTGAATTCGAATCTGTAACCTTGTGATTGTTTTGTCTGTTGTTTTAGCCACTGTGCTATGGAGCCTTTCTTCCAGAATAATACGTCGAATAACAAGGCAGCATATTCACGTAAAAATGGCGTGATATTTTGGTCGACAACATCAATATCACGTCTCTCCAATGAAATTTACGTCGCTATTACGTAACATTTTGGTCTTTTAACTGACCTAATTCTATCCTGCCTCATCCTCTAGATTTTGACGACATACTATGATTATATCTTGTTTTCAATAGCGACTGTGATCCTAGTCAATGTACGTGAAGTGAAACAGTGAACTTGTCGGATCCAACTGTTTTGTGTGTGTTCCGTTGTTTTAGGAAATGCGGTTAAAATGCAAAAGCATCGGGATCAAACGACTGTTTTGGGACAGATTGGTTCATTTATATGTTTATTTGAAACACATATCTACAAGAACAAGCTGTCACTGGAGGGATTTTACACACGCTTGGTTTCTGACATTTACCCGTCGTTTCGACGTCTTTTGCATGAATTTTCGACCTAAATATGACGTCATTTTCACGTGCGTGTGCTGATTTAGTATGCACTTCAGCAACTAGGCATAGAATCTGGTGACATAGACTGTAGAATAACTGAGCATGGAGCACGTAGAAGTTTTACACATGTTATTTTTATATAACACGTGTCATTTCTTCATTACAAAGACATTTTCGAACACACATGACGCTCTTCGGAACGATATAGACCAGTGTCCGATCGGTATCGAGCAATGACATCTTAAAACATAAATATTTATCGACACTTATTACATTTAATTTGACAAGGTTTTTTGTGCGTTTTCTGCATGAGGTACAGCACGTTTCTCATGATTCAGGAATAGCTTTGAAAGTTGAAATGTTATACCACATCAATGTAGATCGCTGTTGAGTCAGGAGGACCAACCATGATCTATATCCTCGTTATTGGCTCAGTACATCCTTCTGCTGTTTGGGGAAGTATGGTTCCATGCTCTTTTGCTACACGTCCTGGCGTCCACTTACAAATTTTTAACATTTTTCAACATATTTCAAAATCTAAGAGCATGATCACAGAATTGAGAACTTAGCGCACTAGTGTGTACAGATTACTATAAAAAGCAATTCACAGCGATCTTCTCCATAGGAGAGTAATGAAACGTCAATTAAATAATGACGTCATAATCTTTGAAATACATATCAATCATCTATGGAGAAGATCTCGAGATCGCTACTCATTGGATTTCAAAGTAATTTGTAAGTAATACTGTACTGTGTTCTCAAATGTTTGATAGTTCTTTTTGATTTTTAAAATATTTTGAAAAATATTAAAAACTAGGGATGAGAGCGAGGAGTGCTTTTAAGGAGTTTTCCGCAGGGGTGTTTCTTGTACTCTGGTGGGAGGGGGGTCATTCTCTGAACGAAATGCTGATTAGTAAACGAACTAATAGTTTTGCTTCCATTACCAACGTGCGGAATTCAATAAGAACAAAAATCTTGAAACATTTTTGGACCTCGTTGTTAACATTCACAGAACGTATGGAGAACAGACTTTCGTAATTCCTCTTTTGTTGTGGAAACTTTCCCCCGCCCCACAACAGAGAGACAGAGAGAGAAAGAGAGCAAATATATTCCTCCACACCATAACAACCAGAAAACAACAGCGAAAATAGAGAAAGAGAAACGTTCAAGATGAAAAAAGAAAAACAAATATACAACGTCCATTAAGACCTTCTGGTCTGAAGTTCCTGCTGAGAAAAAGTACTTTTGTAAAATGGTATTTCTCCATAAGCTTGAATTGTTCTCACTTTTATATAATGTGCATGCGTCTGTTAGTTGATGTTTTGTAGCCAAGAGCAAAGAAGGTGCTTTCCTGAACTAAAAAGAGGCAAAGAAAAAAAACCTTGAAGAAAAGCATGATTTCGTGCTAATGGAATTTCTGAGTTTGGAAGTTATGTGGTTTTATGCGAGAATTCTCTCTCTCACCTTCCTTAAAGCAGCTCTTAGTTTGATTAAAAAAAACTAATGTTGTTTACATGTTCCTTCACTGTAGCTTCAGACAGGTATTAAATCTCGTCTGCTGAGAGAAATTCATACAAGTATAAAGACTGTTGAGATAGAAAAAAAATTGTGAACATCACTCTCAGGATAGAAGCGTCAATATTATGAACATATTACAGTATAACCTCGCTAATCCGAACACTTCCGAAATCACTTTTTAGTGCAAGGGTACATTGTGTAATAACAAAAGAATTAAGTCTCTGGTTTGCTCTCCGGACTACCCAGTCCAAAATTTGACCCGGTGAACCGTTTCAGCTCTGAACCGATGGTGGATTGTCATTAACTTCCACCGGATGAAGAAGACGTCGTAAGTAAGGGACCTAAAGTTTAACGTGGGCTCCGAACCATTTGTGTCCCCATTGAGAATCGACCCCGGGATCCATTATTACAAGCCAGCGACGGACACTTACATTAAGGTCACTCGTTAACAGGTGACACTTGTTTTAAGGGAAGGAAGATACATGGAAGATCTTGCTGTAAAAATGTAGCTATATAACACAAAATGCATAGAAAAAAAAATAATCATATTCTGTATGAAGACATACATCAATCTGGGTTAGAGATTTAGCAGAAGTACAAATTCATTATTACTACAAACTTATTCCCATGAGAGAGACAGCGAAATGTGACATCAGTATGAAGTAGTCGATTCACAAGTTTAGGAACTCCTTTTTTTTCTATTATAACAGTAAAATAAATTAGATCATTAGATCCAAATGCATACAAATTAGTACTGGAAGTTTATGAACACTATGACCGCCGTTATGAAACCAGAAAACCAAAATGGCACGAGCCGGGAACTCCACGACATGTTAAGTTCAAATTGTTGTTCAAATATTACTGTACTTACTGGCCATTTGAATTTCTAGAAATTAAAGGCCATAAACCTTTGGGTGTCTTTGACTCAGGCCAGGATAGGGGTAGGAAAGATATTGGCAATGTCCTTATTTAAAGTAGCACTCCGACATTCGCATGATGGAACTGAAGCAAACCCTGGAAATCCTCAGTGAAGATGGTCTGCCGCGGGGTTCGAACCCGCGCGTACTTACCCATTGCGAAACCGAAGTCAGTAAAGTTACTGCCCCGACTAGGGAGGTAGGTCACACACTGATACCACAGCATGTGAAGGGACTTCATCGCCCTGATACCACAGCAGAAGTACAACGAAACAAAATTCAAATCAATTTCAAGTTTGAGATTCTTCCTCCCGTAACTGCTTGTTCCGACAAGCTTGAATTAGGTTACTTAACCAAGACACTTATGTTGTTTAAACAACTTTGTTTGATGCCTTTTTATTAAGTTCAATACAATATCAAGTTTGACAAGAACAAAGCTAGTAAATGATAACCTTGTTGCAAGCTGGCATGCTATCTGAAAAATGTGGTGCATCTTCGAGTATATTTAGTTGTTAAATGCTGTTATTTTGATTACACTCTATGAAATATTGTCTGTAATCTGTAAAAGTTTCCAAAATACAAAATATTTCGAAGACATTTTGAAAATGTCAATATTATTTTTCTTATTACGAACAAATTTGATATTTTCAGATAAGAAAACGATGAATTTCAGCTATATTTCCACTGAAGATAACATGAAAATGACTTTTGGAGATATGAATCTTCTTCAACAGTTTATGTATACATTTCATTCTCGGTGTTGCTTGAAAACAATGTCACTGTATATGTATTTTTTCTTCCCGGAATTGCAAAGTTGACTGAATTGACGCAGTGTGGCACTGCGGGTGACGAAACGGCAAGTAGCTACTCCGGGAGGAAAGATTCCAGAACTTCTTAGATAGCTGTAGAAGCTCTTTTCATGCCTTAATAATAAAGTTGCCTCTCGTTCTGAAGTTTCCTAACTTTGTAGACCAAAGTGGAAAGGGAAAAAGTTTTCTTTTAAAAAAAATGCTCCTTGTTTTACCCCCTTCCCCTCCTCTGCCTCTCTCCGAAGACAGACTCTTCTATCTTTCTGGTGATGCGAAGGAAACTGTGTAAAACTTTTGAACCGAACCGTGAAGGAGGAGGCCTTTACCAAAAACTTTCCCCTCAAGATACAAACCCTTGAGACCAATGGACTACTGGGTTGGCGAAGAAATAGGAGGTTGGTGCTTAGTAGGGGAGGAAGGAGTATCTTCCTTTTTGTGGAGGAATTTGATATTGTTTCTAGGGATTTTCCCTTCGGGTAGAACATTTATGTCTCCAAAACATATTTGTTCTGCTGAGCACAGAAATTGAATCCAGGAATTTTATTTCGGTATTAATTGAATTAGAAGTAACGTCTTAAATAAGCTGGTGAGTTTCTAGTTTTCGATAAAGTGGGCTACGAACCACTCCGTTCAAGACACCCCGTCGGGAACTGAACCCGAGACCACGTGGGAAGAAAGCGAGGACGCTAACCTCTCAGCCATCCCAACGTGTTTATTTCGTTATGGAATGCCAAATTTAATGTGCACTTACGAGCAGAAATTCCCTATACTTGTCTCTAGTCCATCGATATGCACAACTTCTGGAGAAAATACCGGGTGCCAAAAACGAGCTCCCGTGGTCTAGTGTTTCACGTTACGGACTTTGGATCTGCACGCAGGGTCGAGTCCTTCTTCATCCATCCAGACTGAATTGTTTAGGTTTTTCTGCAGTTTAACCGGGTGAGTGCTGGGATGGTACTTTGATCAAGACCCTTACCAATCTTCCCTGCAAGAGTGTTTGCCGAGGGATGTGGGACAATTGTTGAGCTATTTTTCAACATATTTTCCACCGGAACTGAGACATTTGTCATATCGTTGTATCAAATTGTGTATCCCTGTGTTGTAGAAGTCTGCCGCCTCGGGTCGGAACCTGTATCACAATTTCGTGACAACACGGAGTGGGAAATCTGTGCACCTGTTCCACAAGGTCGTTCCACTGCGCTCCTCTTCGTGCACATTGTCTGCAAATTGCCTGCACAAGTGACATACCATCTGCTTGCTCATGACGTTAGGCCCAACAGCTAACGATGAATTCCGATTGGCGCTATGCTCTTTGCGTTCAAAAACTGTATCACAGACCAAACCTGTGGGGTTCGAATAGAATAGAAAAAATGGATTAAGAACTGCCATTTTAAACCGCTAAAACTATGGCACTATGAGCAGTCAAAAAGTGCCACCTGTCGCATACGATTGCCAAGTTATGGATCTCTCACACACAAGCACTAGCCTCACGCAACGCATGGCCTGCTATCTGTTGGCCGTGAAGGAAACTTACTTTCTGGTCGATCCTCATATATAATGTGTGTGTGTGTGTGTGTGTGTGTGTGTGTGTGTGTGTGTGTGTGT
>JAGDQP010003926.1:13498-24029 GCA_022664845.1 Lepisma saccharinum | reverse complement strand
TGTGTGTGTGTGTGTGTGTGTGTGTGTGTGTGTGTGTGTGTGTGTGTATGCGTGCTTACAAATCCGATCTTCTAATTGCAAATATTCTTGATGTACTGACTACAGAATTTTCCCGGAGTTGTTTCAGACAAATCTTTGTAAAGAGCCACACACAATTTGAAATGAAATGCTTCCTCTGCTATTTTCATTTCTGACATCTCTTCTAAAGGATCCAACCTTGGACTCCTTCATTAAAAGTCAGCTTGTGTAACAACTCACGTATGAAGCTATTCTAAATAGCAAAATGGCGAATTGAATGGAGGACAAATATGAGAAGTAAAACTCTGGCTGCTGGTTGCGAATGGCATAGTAAAGTTTGTCCTACAGACGTGAGTGTTGAACCCATTTTCCAGGATGACAATTTGGGTTTAGAATTCTAACCTAAAGGGTAGCTCCAGTAAAGACCTGAGAGCCTTTTTTTTCTGTTTCTAGAGGAATATATGTTGACCTATTTTTCATCGTCACATCCCTTGAACTAATCCCTCCTTCTCTGGTCTGTCTGTGTGATAATTCTGTGACGGGAACTTCTGTCGACATTTACGTTGACCCCTCTTCATACTCAAAGGTGACATAAAATGAAGAGAGAACGAGCAGAGAGGGTCTTGTTATAACCCTTTTGTTCCTCATTCGCTCACAACTCGCGTTCGAATCCCCCCCCCCCCACTCTACGTCATTCAGATTACCCCATCTCTTTATTTGTCTATGTTACACCCAAGAGCTCTCTCTCTCTCTCTCCCCTCTCACTAACATACCGAGTATCCCCAAAGTTACGCAACCCGGTTTTTCATAGTATGTACCTATTAAATTAAAACACAAAGAGAGATTGTTCTTAAACTGAAATATAGCAAAGTACATTGACCCATCTCTAACCGGATTAAGATATGAATTACAGAACCTACATTGACTCATCTCTAGCCGGATTAAGGTATGGATTACAGAACCTACATTGATCCATCTCTAGCCGGATTGAGGTATGGATTACAGAACCTACATTGATCCATCTCTAGCCGGATTGAGGTATGGATTACAGAACCTACATTGATCCATCTCTAGCCGGATTAAGGTAGGGGTTAAAGAACCTAAAAGGTATCTGCATAATTATCGCATGTATCATAGGTATATATATATATATATCTTGGCATCAGACAAAACCTTACAAACTTTCCATGGTTAAGGATAATCTAAAGCAACAGTCTCAAACAAAAGATGGCAGCACTACCTCCGTATATGTCTAATGTATTCTTATCGCTTCACGAAATTTCCTTGCTGCTCCTACAAATTCAAGCCTAGAGAATTCAAACTTTCAGGGAATAAAGTTCATAACTAATTCAAAAGCATGATCGATGCCGATTTTTAATTTTATTTCTTGTTCATTGCTGAAAGCGCTTCATTGTTATAGGTTTCGATATTCACAACAACAATCAAGCGATTTCAACAATGAAGGAAAACGAAAATAAAAATCAGCATCGATCATGCTGTTGAATTGGTTATGAACTTCCTTCCCTGAAAGTTTGAATTCTCTAGGGTTGAATTTGTAGGAGGAGCATTGAAATTTCGTGCAACGATAAAAATACATTAGACATATACGGAGGCAGTGCTGCCATCTTCTGTTGGAGATCGTTGCTTTAGATTATCCTTAGGCGAAGAACTTTTGAGAAATTGGATGCATATTGGTTCGTCGGTTCTCCATAGGCGATTTTCTGTCGGCATACCCTTTGCTGCAAATTTAAGCCACCACTTTTACAGTTTATCATCGAACGAGGTAATGCATTATTGTAGAAAGTATCACGTCATGTAGTAGTTATTATCGCGAACCTAGAGTTGCGCATGTGAAAGATTCTGAACAAAAATTGAAACTCATTTTATTTTTGAGAAAACCAAATCTGATCAGAGAGAGAAACCAAATATACGAAACGAAAAAGTACGTTGTAATGGAAAACGTTTGTTTTATTTCAATGCTTACTTAAATCACCACCCTTACTAAGACATTGGTGCCTTTAAACAACAAGGTGATGAATGGTTCCCTAGAAGAGGTCCTTGATCTGGGAACTGAAACAGTCTTGAACAGCTACTGTCGCATTGCATTGATTCTTTTACCTGTAGGCATCTTTGGCTCAGGCTGGGATGAAGTAGAATAGAAGGTAAAAAAAAGTATCGTCCAGAATCTTAGTTCATTTTTTATCCCGGCATTTCCCAGAAGAAGCTGAAGGAAACCCTGATAAACCTCAGTCAGGATAGTCGGCCGCGCAGTTCAAACTCGCGTGGCAATCCATTGCCTTCCATCTGCTATCACACTTCGCCCGATACAAAGCATCGTCACTTGAAATGTTTTGAGGGGACAGGAAAATATGAAAATCAGAGTTAATCAAGTTTGGGTTTTAAGGGAGTGTTGCAATTCCCAGCCAAACATTTCAAGCAAATCTGTAGTACAAGTGGGAAGGCCATTGACACTTGTTAAGAAAAGCATCTCACAATTGTTGTTTGAAATTGATTCGGTTCCCAGACCAAAGAGTTATTCCAGGAAGCCATTGATTGCCTTCTTTGTCAGTGGGATCAATGCCTTAGTAATGATGCTGATTATATCTGTTCCTCGGAGGTAATTACGCTATGTTACTTTCCGTAAAACTCAAGCTCAGTTAATAGATTTGCTCATTTTAGCACGCTCTTTCACATTTTTGCGACGTAGTGTTAAATAATCAATTGCCTATTCTCGTTCAGAAAACAATGCCATAGTTGTGTGAACGTCCAGGACGAGCGTGCTCAAATCTACAAAACTAAGAACTGAGCTCAAATTTGACAACAAAATGACATCTTGAGTATACCTCCGAGGTACAGATATTGAATTGTGACTTTGGAAAATTCACCTTATCCATCAGGAACTGAAAAAATAAATTTAATTCGTTGGTTTTTATGACACTTTGGAATTGTCCTCTAATATATTATTAAATTTGAAATGTATTTAGTATTAGAAAAAGTAGTTTCAAATTTGAAAATCGTAGTAAGTTTTGCTGTAGAAATGTAGTTAGGAACGGATAACAGAGTTAAAAAAATAGGTATGAATTGTCAAGTTTTAATACACTTTTTGTAGTGCCCATATATAAACAAGGGTTATGTTAATGAAAAAAGGCAAGATACAAACCTTTATAGTATTATCATGCAGGCCAGAAGCAGTATTTTCCTTTAACTTATGCAAATAGACCATATAAAAATGTTCAATCATTTGCGACCAGTGAGCATGACTGCTGTCCATCTTACACTTTAACAGTTACAAAATCGGCAACAGCAATTGGCAACCTGACTATAATTTACGGAACTCGAAAGTTAACCAGTTAATCACCACACTAAGAAACCGTTGGCCATTTTGGATTCTACCCTGCGCAGCACCAAGCCAGATTTCATCATGAACATCTACTTGTCGAAAATCTCTTCTACTATTGTCATCCCAACGACGTCTCGGGCTTCTCAACGGTCTCTTTCTCTCCTCTCTGGTTTACGAAATACGATAGAATGCAATCTTTGTTTTTTTCTCCATCAGAGCTACACGGCTTGCCCACCTTATCGGGCGTAATTTTATTATTCTTATAATTTCGAATGAATCATACAGTCCGTGGAGTTCTTCATCATAAAGTTTCTCCTCCATTCTCCGGTCATCTCGTCCTGTTTCGGCCCATATTTCGTTCTCAAAATCTTATTTTCAAATACACGTTTTTAATATTCATTTGTCAATGGTCGTACTTCAACTTTCGCGGCTATAAAATGTTACCGTCAGAATAAAGGTTCGATTTTAGATTTTTTTGATATGTGTTACCATTAGCATTCAGTTTTTAAATTTTCCCTTTTAGCTTCCAACTTTAGCTATGCTTTCTTGATAACTGAACCATTCTGTTAATATAACCTACAGCAGAGTCATACTGGTCACATAACAATACCTATTATTCTAACAGCGAACGAACCCTTATTGGTCGGAGTGGATAAGGCAAGTTTTGAGGCGGCACAATGTACAAATATAGCAAGTTTTGCAACGGCAAGCTAAATTCAATCCTCATTATGCTATTAATAATAATAGTCAGTTTTAAATAAAATGAATATCAGTTTTGAAAAGAGTATGTCAAACACAATAGAAACCAACTCTTAACTGATTTTCGAAGAAAAGTGAATAAAACTAATTTTGTAAATACACGCCTCAATGTAAAGAACCAAGAAACACACGTTTTTCAGTAAAAGATGCATTTTCAACTTGATCATCCGTTATATAATTTCATAAATGCTTTTGTGTGAATATTATAGAAAGAAAATTATTCTCCAATAACTACAAAGAACATAAAACGAATTTAATATAAAAACGAATAGCTGTGTTTATGTAAAGTTCTTTTTTATTTTTCTAAAACAAATCTTTTCTTCAAGTTGCAAACATCACTTGTAAGAAGTTTGTCTTGAGAAAAGTACGGAAATCTGGTGGACTCCATATTTCTCTGAATCCCTTTTTCTCCCTATTTCTCTCTCTCTCTCTCTCTCTCTCTCTCTCTCTCTCTCTCTCTCTGTCGACTTAAGTCATCTGAGAACTCTGAGACAAGATATTAGAAGCCAAAAAGAAAGAGCTCATATCTGTCAACCGTTGAGGTTCTTTATACTTTTAAATGTGACGCCGACAGAAAAAGAGGAAATCAAAAAAGAGATCTGCAAGGGAATGACTAAAAAAAATCATTCTTTTTTATTATTTTCTTCATTTCCTTCTTTTAGCATCTACATTTATCTTGTTTGTTGAAGAATAGAAAAGCGACTGTTAGAAAACTGATCTTGATCTTTCTTCTTACCCCCCCCCCCTTCTCCTCCTCCTTCTTGGAAACATAACTGGAAGGACTTCGTTCGCTCTGTTTCCATTTTCTTAACAAGTTGCTGTTTGATCTTTCTACAAACAGGGATTAAATGTGGAAGAGATCTTTTGCATAATCCCTTTTTCTGGTTTCTTTGAAATAGCTTCACCTTAACATGTCTTCCCATGAGAGAGTCTTCAACCATTATTTCAAAAATTTCTTCTAGTCTTCCACGTTACACGGCAAGAAAATCAATGATTTGGCCAAACCCTCAAATTCTCGAGCGTAACCCCCCCCCCCCCAAGTTAAAAATCTTTACTATTAAAAATTGATAGAAACCGTGCAAAACTGCACTTACACCGTCCCATTATTGATTTCCACCCATCCCCAAACTGAAAATCCTGGTGGAATCTCTGAAGGGAATACGCTTCTTGTACTTCTTTTTTCACTTTTCGAATACCTCATCTCTTACATTGTCATACCTTTTGTGTACAAGAAATATGGAACTAGTGTACAAAAAGTTACAGGTTACAGGAATTGGTAAAGTCTGCCTGAACATAACTTTGAGGGACCACGGTGGCTCAGTTGGTAGAGCGCTCACCTACAGTTTAACGTTGGCTCCGAACCACTTATGTTCCCGCCGGGAATCGAACCCGGGATCCCTTGATTACAAGGCAGCGAACGTAACCACTCACTCACTCACCCACCGGGGACACTTTGCATACTAGGGTATTCGGAAGTGCGAAGTCAATTCTGAAATTCGGATTGTTTTCGATTCTGGAATTCCGATTTCCACTTCGGAATTCCGAACACCTCTATAGTACATATTTGGTTCACTTTAAATTCAGGTTGAGTATCTCGTGCATCGAACTTGTCCGATACATGAAGTTAAATGTGAAGGATTTAGTACATGCTCCCAGTTTAGCTGGTTAGCGGTATTTGTCAACCATAAAGCATAAAAACTATGAAGTCATATTATCCTTGGATTACTATTTTTGGACGACCATAGACCCAGCGGCGGACTGGTAATCAAAAGAGCCCTCATGGTAATGTGTGCTGTGGGGAGTGGGTCCCCCAAAACGACTTCCAACGGTCATCAATACCATTCATGGTAGTGGGCCCCCAAAATAAATTGCAAGGGCCATTAGGATACTGATAAAGGTTCAAAATTCAAAGTATTAAGTAAATACAGTGTCTTAAAAGAATATGAATGTATTAAACCAATGTACACTTTCCATTAGACTTTACATAACCCATTCTTGCGACTTGAGAGGGGCCTACAGGAGGCCTGCTGAAGTTATAACGTCGTTTGTGTTAATCATGACAAGTTTTGTGTGTCAAAATTGCTAATTTCGTAAGACTGGTAAGACCTTAACGCTAGCAGTAGTAGCAACACTGGATTGAGTGGTCCTCTTTATTGAGTAACATTACGCTTCCAACACAAAAGGACTGATTGAACCAACACGGGAATGCGCGATTTCCCGGCCGGATCGGGTCGCCCCTGCATAGACCTGAAAAAGGTAGATTTTGAGAGGATAATAAAGCATAATTTTAAAACCAAAATATAAAGCATAATCTTGTATTAAAGTTTCTAATCGCTTAATTTCTTTCGGGTACACAACTGAACAAGCAGTTTACCCATTGCGAATCTAGCTCAATACATTTCTTAATTGTATGTAAGCGGTCAGCCGTAAATTTAGATAACCAGCACTAAACATACGTTAATGAAATACTTTAATGGTATTTCTCAGCGTTCTCATTTATTTTGTTATCTTGTTTATTACAGAATCCCGGCCCCTGGCCCATCTTGGAGCTTCAGATATGGGCATCCACCGAGCACTGGATTGGTTAATGCGGCAACGACGTGAAGACTGGGGTTGGGGTAGCGACACTCCGAGGGCAGTCCTTGCATTGCAGTTGGCCAACAGCTCGTGGTTCAGTAACGACAACCTTGAGAGTCAGCTCACGTGGAAACAAATGGAACTGGAAATTGTTCTACAATTGTGGAGGTAAGATTGTTTATTGTCGAATTCCATTTATCTACCTACACATATTACATTATATACACTGCAAAAACTGTACCTTTCAATAGTGGGTACTAAATGCCGATTTTGTACCCACCATTTTTGAGAGGCAGTGGCGAAGACAAGGGTTGGGCTTAGAGGGGCGGTTCTTTGCCTTCCAATTCTTAGGAGGGAACAGATTAATAGAAATGTTTGAATAGAAATAAAAAAAACTGTAAGACGTAATTACATGTACCCTTAAGGCGCGCCGAGGGCAGAATGTTTGTGTATACGAGAAATTGTTCAACACGTATTGTCCCTGACATAGAAATATTTGAACCACGATTTTTGTATGTTAATATATTGCTGTATAAGGCTTTAGTAGTAAAAGTAAGTAAGGTAAGGTAAAAATCCCCTGTGCAATACGCAAGCGCCGTGAACGTCGCATGGAGGATGTGAAGGTAGCACTCCACATATTTTCGACCTACGGTACAGAGTGAGGTGGGGTGGTCAGATCCATGCTTGACCGCCTTTACCTTCCCAAAGTGCCCAGGAATACCAAGGACACTCTGGTACTCAATTTGATAGGAGGCTGAGTACACCTCAGAGCGCCAGGCATGGAAACACTGCGAGAAAAGTCAACACGGTTTGAATCCAGGTCCCCTGATTCGTAGTCAGAGGAGCTACCGCCTGAAGCACGTTGATGTTAAAAACTTCAGACATCTGTCACTGTGTCATACAGATAGCGCAAAAGGTTCTGGCTGTGAAAATGGAGAAAACCGTTGATGAAGAGCAAAAACGGGTTAGTGCGTTAGAAATTCATCTCTGTTTAAGTGAAACAAGGAGGGGGGTGTTTTCAGATATGTAGTCGTGAATGAAACCTGGATACACCATTACGATTTGGAATGTAAGTAGCACAACGTGCAGTGGCGGCAACAGGGATTTCTTCTCCCGTAAATTCAAAGTCCGTTGGTAAGCTTTATGCTACAATTTCTTAGGACACCTCCTAATTGTAGTAGAAATTCTCGTAATTGATTATCTCTAAAAAAGACACTACATCACTGGATATTATTACGCACAGCTAATTAAAAAAAATGCAATCCAGGGAAAGAGGAGAAGAATGTTAATCAGGAGAGTTCTCCTCCATCAGGATAATGCAACTCCCACAGAAGTCATCACAGATATGTCTTGTATTGCGTCTTCTATGCTCCCCAGATCTTGATCACAGTGACTGTTATTTGTTCCACAATTTCAAGAGAGATGTAAGCGGGAAGCAATTTGTAAATATGATGAAGCTATTATGCATACTGTGAAACAATGGCTTGGAGAACAACCAGAATCTTTTTTAATGGTGTAGCCAGTCTAGAACACAGGCAGTAGAAGTTAATTTCTGAAATGGCTGATTATGTAAAAAAAACACCTTCTATATCAGGGACAATGATTGTTTAACACTCCTCGTACTTTACGGCTAAACTAATAAAAGGTAAAAAAGGTAAAGTTATTCCCTGTGCGATACGCACGCGCCGTAAACGGCGCTTTGGGGATGTGAAGGTAGCGCTCCACATTTTCTTGACCTACGGTACGTAGTGAGGTGGAATGGTCGGTCCCACGCTCGACCGCCTTTACCTTCCCAAGGTGTCAAGGAGGGCCAAGCACACTCTGGTATTCAATTTGATAGGAGGCTGAGTGAATCTCGGAGCGCCAGGCATGGGAACACTAATACTAATTTTATATAAGAATCGGATTGAAAGAGTCCGAACGCTAAGCATTCTCCTCTGGATTTTTCACTTAACATGACTGAAACTTGGTTTCAAGAATGTATGAAACATTCATAGTCCTTTCTGTCCTTTACATTTAAAAATCACAGGAAAATAACGTGCTTTTTCAGTGTTTGGTGAAAAGGAGATAAAAGTGTCATCAGTTAGTTATTTGAAGGGCCTTTTTAACAAGCTATCAACCATGAAGATAGCGTACGTAGTCTGTCTGCTACTATAAAATATTTAAGTGATGCGCCGCTTTACTCAATGCGAATTATGATCTTTTAAAACGTTCTCCTGTAAAATCAATAAAATGGACAAAGTACGTTTTTTTTCTGAGGTTTTTATTTGAATTTACACATACTCAGAGTAATAAGTGTTTATTGAAAAGAAAACTGCAGTTCAAAGCAACGTCTGGAATGCTTAAACTGGAAGTCATTCCAAAACCTGCTCGGCATAACACCTTAGTTCTTGAAAGCCACCTTCTAAAGATTTTTAAAACATACACACCAGTAAGCAATAAAACGAATTGTGTGTTCAATACTTTTGAAACTACATCCACCTTCTCTATTCATACATGCATATGTCTGTTCAAAGGAACACGCATCCACGTCGAAGCCACGCAATGCTTGTCATTACGCAAATAGAAAACATGACATGAATCCCCTACCTTAAACTATCCTAGCACGTTAGAAGCAAAACTTAGTTATATAACGGACTTCTCTATAATTGAGAGATGGTTTCAGTTAGACAACCATAAAGAATGATCGATTGATGAAAGGGGACACACGTAATGGTTGCAAATCTTCAATACTTTGTTTGAAATAAATCAAAGGAATATTGATAGAAAAGAATGTACAATTAAACTAACTACATTGTGGTCCAATTAGACCATATTTTCGTTTAAGACGACTGAAAGGGTGACTGGTATTCCTTGCCATAGTTTGGCTTTGGGGGCAATTCTTTCTAGTCTGTTCCTACTAACAAGGAAACTGTCTCCGGTGGGACACGAAACTCAGCATGAAACTTCTACAATGCATTGATGATGTGTTCAAATGAACACTTCTGTAGTACTACGCTTCGGAATTTAGCCGAGCACGAGTTACAGGACTTCAAAATTTTCTAAATTTTGATCTGAACGCCTGAAGGGTAGGCAACACTTCATACATATGTGTTGAAGTTATGCATTTCCCATTCCCTTTTATATAAAAGATTGTGCTGAACATAATTTAAATGTTAGATTAAAGTTATTGATGACAATTTCTGTTATTTATGTGGGGAGCTGACATTTAAATCGCATCGTCGATGTTTCACTCCACTTGTGAGGAAGTGTTATCAGTTATATTTTGGTTGCAGCGTGGGAGACCAAGATAAGAACTGATTAATTGCTCTGATCCCTGCCAAATCCGAAAATTATATTAACAGAAAGTGACTCAAAGGAAACATCCCATCCGTTCATTTCATAACCAATTGATTTCCACGAGGAATCGCGACACATACCCCTTTTAATTTCCGGGGGATTGTGTCACCGTGATCAATTATTGCATTCTGTCCCATCTTATTGTAGTCTAGTGGCAAAAAGTGAAATTTCCTTAAATGACAACATGATTTACTAAGCCGCCAACGCTTACGTAATTACTTTCCGAGATTACATCCTTTGTAACGATGCTGTCTTAGCTTTGAGTGTCTATAGCTCCATAAACTAGACACATTTTGAACTTTCTTTAAAGGAAATTTCCATTTATTTTGATTTCAATAATCGTCTACCAAAGCTTAAGGCATTATTTATGAAACACACTGTATATAAACTCAGCATTAATGTAATTCAAAGCACAATGCAACAGAAAATACAGGTATCAGCTATAGCTGCTTTCGAAAAATTAAAAAAAAAAACTTATTGCATATGAAATGTCACAAA
>JAGDQP010003926.1:0-13398 GCA_022664845.1 Lepisma saccharinum | reverse complement strand
TGCTATCTAATTGGTTTTTATTGAATCACTCATTTTTATCATTCCAGAAAAGAGGAATTGTGGGGGCCTTCTGTGTCTCCCCATCTTTGTACTAAATCGGCTTTTGGAGATCTTTAATCTTCCCTAATTGGAATTTATTCCCCATTTCAAACGCTCCTTTTTCTAATTTTTTCTTTCTACAGACAAAAATAGATTTTTTTTCGTAAAAAAAAAAGAAAATCCTTCCTTTGTCTATTTCACTATGTCTATATATATTTCCCCTCATTTTCTGTCTATTCTCATTATCTCCAGCTTCGGAGAAAAGGTATTTTATGTATAAATTAGCAAGACGAAGAAATATATAAGTTGTTTCCTCTTTCGGTTTTTCATTCTATTTTTTTTAAAGGAATTGCTCCTCTAATTCCAGGAGAAAGAGAGAGAGAGAGAGAGACATAAACGTGTCTTCTTAAAACATGAAAGTCACTTTATGTTGTCAACCTGAAATCATTCTTCTTTAACAGAACAGATCTGATTAAGTTTTGTTCAAAACGTCTTTTTCGCATGACGGTAAGAGTCTTTCTTTGTTGAGTGGAAGCAATACTTCGAGCTCAAAACTGCTTTGAACCATGTATACACAGAGAAAGAGAGAGAGAGATGGAGACAGACAGACAGAGAGGATGTGTGTGTGTTTGTGTGTGTGTGAGAGAGAGAGATGGGGTGGCTCAGTAGTAGGGAGCTCATCTCTGCTACATTCTAAAAATTGTACCTTTAAATTGTGGAAACAAAAAATTCCAATTTCATACCCACAATTTTTGACAGGCAGTGACGAACCTAGGGTTGGGTTTACAGGGGCGGTTCTTTCCCTCCCAGTTCTTGGGAGGGAACAGGTAAATAGAAACAAAAAACGGAGGTAAAATATGAATCTCTGGGTCCAGCACTGCCTCTGAAAATAGATGGTATAATGTTCTCCCAACTTTTGAGAACCAGTGACGGGCACAAGGATTTATATATTACCATCGTTTTTGTTTCCAATAATCTGTTCCCTCCCAAGAACTGACAGGAAAAGAAACACACCTCTATACCTAATCCTGGGTTCGCCACTGCCTCTCAAAAACTGTGGGTACAAAATTGAAATTTTGTACCCACAATGCAATGGTACAATTAACCTTCTTTGACATCTACGCTCATCAAACATTACTAGCTTACAATATTTCTTTTCCAAGATGAATATTTCCATTCATATTTAGTATACAACCATATCTTTTTAATATAAATTGATTATTTACTGTCGAAGGTGTATAATTAACGTATTAGCAAATTGCGACATTTTTATTTTTTAAATTCAGGCAACACTTTAGATCTTAGGACACTAAAGAAAACATACCATGTTACACATTACAAGTAAAGCTTTCCGCTCAGAGAGTAACATTAATCACACATCTTCTCTAGGATAATTTTACCTTTGTGCGTAAGAATTCTAAAATGTTGTAAAAGAAATGTCGAAAGTTTATCACTTCTCTCTGAAGAGGAATTTTAAACAATTATTGTGTTATCTTTTTATTATCACTGTTTATATACACATATTCTTGAATATGTTTCAAGAACAATTGAGGGGTTTTGTGAGCTACTAGGGCTAAAACGATGGTTGAGGTGTCATTGCCAAGGTCTAGTTGAGATGAATCAAAATCGTATAGATCATATACATTACATGGGCGGTGCCAGACATAAGGGCCAGTTTATAACTTAGGAACTACTAGGGCTATAAGAAGGTTGATGACGTGTCGTTGTAAAGGTCTCGCAGCAATTTTCAGCGGAATATTGATCATACAAATAGGATGCTCACTGCTAAAGCCTGGTCGTAGAACTCGTGCACAATCACTGTCTCGCTTACTTCTTCCTAACATGGTATTTTTCATATCTCATATCAATAAAGGAAATAATAGTGGCAGTATCAGCAAACCTTTACGATATAAGAATAGGGAAAAAGCTTGGTCGCTAGAGCGAGCTATGCACAGAAAGAGAGAGAGAGACTTACAGAAGCATAATTTGGGAGGAGTTGCTGGCACTGACCTCCTGGTTCAACGAAAGGTTAAAGGATTTTGGAAGCAAAATCCTGGAGCGAAATGTTGGCTTAGATTTTATGTTTTTGAAACGAAAAAAAAAATAATAAAAGAACAAATTTCTATTATTACTTCAAGTGAATCTGTGAGTCTGGCCCTTCCACTTCTGTATTATCTAGCGATGGAACTACTAGTGGTGGTAGAAAGTTCTGGATAGTGGACTTAGAAGAAGAAAAGGAAAGGTCTTAATGTGAGTTATGGAGTTGGCATGACCTTAGACCGTTTGTTTTCACACAGCAGTTGAATTCTCTGAATCGAAGGACAGAGACCGAGAAAGAAAACTTTTACAGCTCGTGAGATAGGTATTATTAGACAGAGAGAGAGAAAAGGGAAATAAAAGGGAATTTTTTCGGACGATGGAAAATGGCGAGAGAAAAGCAGGCCATGTCATCTTCTGAAATTATCGGAATAGTCCCTGCCTCTTCTTCGTTCCCCACTTGTGCCGCCTCGTTCAAAGATTTGAGAGAATTCTTTCTTCTCCAAAAGACAATACAAGTGGCTCAACATTTGTAGTTGTGTGAGAAGAGAAGAACTCTTTAGATAAAACCTCCTGACAAAGTAGAATGTGAAGAAGGAGGGAAATTTTTACGAGAATATTCCCTCCCTCCCTTTCCTATCGGAAAGTATTCTTCTTGATTGGCCATTTTCCAAACTAGACGTTCTTCTAAAACTTTCTTTCTCTCCCAGAAACACTCTGCTTCACAGATGTTAAGAGCCAGGGACACCGTTTGTCGCAAAGAAAGGGATTAAATTGATCCTCTCATTTTCTGTCTTTTGTTTCATACAAATTGTCACCTTTACTACTCTTGTTATGGCGGTACTTCTTGAAGGAAAATTTAACCCTCACCATTACTCGCACTTTTCGTCTCGTCGTATTAACTCTGTATAAATATTATACGTCGTTTTTCTTTCTATTTTCATAAAACTTCCATAGTATTTTGATTTTGACTTCAAACAGACTTTAACTAACTACTAATTTTAAAATCTCATACACATGAACACAGGGATTCAAGCTAATTAATTGAATTGTTAGTAACGTCCTAAATGAGCTGATAAGCTACTAAGGACGAGACCTACAGTTTAACGTTGGCTCCGAATTACTTGTGTCCCCATCGGGTATCGAACCCGGGATCCCTTTATTACAAGGCAGCGAGAGTTACCACTCACTCATCAGGAATACCGGATTCAAGCTCGTGGCCATGTGGAATAGGGTGGGCCGATTTTTTTCTCCAGATTTTGAGGTTCGAGTTGTCGTCAAAAGTTGTGCATTGGTACCAAATAAAGCCAAATATGACCGTCCTAAAACAATATTTAACCGGGACCCTGGAACCCTTAAGGGCCCAATTGTTTTTTTTTTTAACAAGGAATAAAAATATGATACAAGTTTCCACATTTTGGAGTTCGAGTAGTTATGAAAAGTTGTGCATTGGTATGAAATTTAGCCATGTCAAATGTGGCCCTCCTTGGCTGTCAAGCGTTTTTGGTCGTTTTTAAACTAAAATTTTCGCCGGCTCCGGGGCCTGGCTAGATATTTTTTGACCCGGCTGTGTTTCGGCGAACAAACATAACATTCTACAACTTCTGCATTCTACTCAAACTCAAATTTTAAAAAAATCGGCCGTATTGGGACCCCCGAAAAAAATTGTTAAAAAGTTGTGTTTGAGTACCGTGCAAAAGTTATAGAATGTTATGTTATGTTTGGTCTCCCTAAACACAGCCGGATCAAAAGATTTTTTTTTAGAAATTTGAGTTTGAGTAACGTACAAACAATGTAGAATGCTATGTTATGTTTGTTCAGCGAAACACAGCCAGATCAAAATATATCTAGTCGGGACCCTCAGCCCGCGAAAATTTTAGTTTGAAAACGTCCAAAACGCTTGATGGCCAAGAAGGGCCACATTTGACATGGCTAAATTTCATACCAATGTATAACTTTTCATAACTACTCTAACTCCAAAATGTGGAAACTTGTATTATATTTTTATTCCTCGTTTTTCAAAAAAACAATTGGGAACTTTAGAGGTCCAGGGGCCCGGTTAAATATTGTTTTGGGACGGCCATATTTGGCATGGCTTTATTTGCTACCAATGCACAACTTTTGATAACAATTCGAGCCCCAATATCTGAAAAAACAATTTCGGCCCACCGTAATGTGGAATGAACTGAAGCCTAGTGCTTTACCAGAACTGGCAACGAGTCACATTCATCTGGCAGAGCTGAAATGGGTCATCGGATCTACGTTTTGGACCGAGTCTATGTTTAGGACACGGCCTGACCCGGAGACTCGGAAGGCTTATAAGAGATTTTATTATTTCCATATTATACACTTGTTTTCGAAAACTTTTTTTTTCAGGGGTGACCGAAGCAGAGGTTTTACCCCGACAGCACGAAAAATTGCGACGCCGAAAATTTCATAACAATAGTAGTAACATATTAATATAGTCTCATATCAATGGAAAGAACAAAAACAACACCCAGGGGTGTGATAATAATCGCCGAGAGAGTTAGTTGTGTTGTCAAGGTGTTAGTATTCGATCATCGGCTTCAGTCAATCGGGTTAAGTTCCGGACCGGGTCAAGCGGGATACCTATATCGGGTCACGAAAAGTGGCTCGGTTTCAACTGCAGACAGAACCTCTGATTTAAGGTTTGTGGATTTTTAGTGTCTGAGGGAAAGAAGACAAGAGAAGAAGTCCGGCGCTTCGTATGTATAGACGATGGCAAACATTAAAAACATTAAGGCATGTCTGAAAACTATACCACCTTACATTTTCTATAAAAAAAAAGTAGTAAACGTAGGCTGGCAACACTGCATGTAGTGGTGGAGATATCCTTCGTGGGCATGACTGTTGGGTGGCGTGATCCTGACCTGCTTCCGCATCCGTTAGGCAGCCAGTGTGTAGTTCTTGTAGTTCGTGTAGTTCTTCATCGTAGTTGCATTGTGGCGAAAGCAGAGAACGTTTGGAACAACTATACTGCATGAAGTTTTGCCAGAAACTTGAAGATAGCAAAGTAGTTAGAAGACACAATCCGCCTTTTTGCCATTTCCCCCGTTGTCCCGTGGCTAAGGTCGCAGCTGAGACAATGGTAGGCCTTTCTGGACCTTTATGTATCACATATATAATTTTTGTGAAAATGGGATAATATTTACTATGTGAAAAATCAGTTGAAAATTTACATATTTTTTTTCGGTACCAGACTTTTTGTCATTTTTCGCGTTGTTTATTTTTATTTTCGCATTGTTTAATGACAACCATTTTCTATGCATGTATAATTTTAATCAGGATCAAATTTTAATTAAGGGCGTAAACAAAAAACAATTACATTTTTTTTTCTAGTGGTAGACTTTGGGGATTGTTGTGGGTTTATATCGAAATTATTTTTAATTTAATTACTTCTGCTAATGTTCATTACCTTAATGCAATGTAGTTTTACGCCCCACATTCAGCTTGCATACAGTCAAGGCATTAATATAATAACTTTGTCGTATACTTGACTTAATGTCAACTGACTGGCCGAGCGGTCTAAGACGGAAGACCATCGGCCTGAAGGTCCCAGGTTCGAGTCTCGGCAGAGGTATTTTAACAGCTAAGGGGAGAATCGTGATGGGGCGAAGTCCAAAGTTACTAGATGGGTCTATATAAAATAAAGTTTATTAAAGGTTTAAAGAAACTACCTCGACTCACTTGCAAGGCTTTGAATTTGAATGGTTCCCGGTTCGAACCCTGCTACCAGGCTACGGGTCTAGGTTTCTTTACCTTCAAACAAGCCCGTTTGTTGTTTCAACACAGTGACTGGCTTCTCTTATTCTCCTAACAGACTATAAAATGTCCCCAGAACAATTTAGAAAAGATTTTTTCAAAATTAACATTACATTCTTTAGACTAACACTAGAATATTCTGTATATATTACTACTACTACTATTACTACTACTTCTACTGCTATTACTACTAGTACTACTACTACTTCTACTGCTATTACTACTAGTACTACTACCACTACTGCTATTACTACTAGTACTACTACTACTACTACTACTACTATTATTATTATTATTATTATTATTATTATTATTATTATTATTATTATTATAGTTGTTATATTCTATTACATAAGTTATAATTTGTTAATATTTTAAAACACGTACTTCTCTACTGAAACTTAAACTCCAGCATTTTGGCAAATTCTGATCACATCAAGCCCCCTTTCGTCTACCGTTTATTGTCCATATGTGAAAACGATACAATGAAGCTTCGCTCTTTCAATGTCACCCTCTTCCAGAGGAACAAACGGAAAACCATCTGCTCACACACATTCACAATCCACTCACTCAGTCGGTTCACGTAATTTTCAGCTGTTTTCGCTGGGAGCGCTTGGGTGTCTGTTTGGTAGGAGTTAGCGAGGAAGACTTTGGGGGTTGGAAGGGGTGATGGAAAAAGGATTAAAAATATGTTTTTCTTGAGATGAAGGATAATTTTGAAGCCTTCAAGAATAATGTGAACGGGGTTGACGTAGAGAGATAAGAGAGGTATGAAACGGGGCTAGAATTTTACAAGGAGTACGAATATCGTGGTTTCATCCCCGTATATATATATTTATTTAACCCTTTCGTGTATAACACTCTTTATTAACTAATTAATAAATATCTATAAATAGGATATGCATAATTATAGGTATATACATAATTATATACATAGTAATTAATAATAAAACTAGAATGAGGTTTGCAAGCAAACCGAACTCGTAATAACTAGATAAAAGAGAATTTCGTAAGATATTCGAAACCGTTTAATAAGATCTTAAGGCGTTTAAAACTATGGCGTTTGATTTGATCTGTTTATAAATGTTTGACGAGGTGGTGAGATGGGGTGATTTTTAACTTGCGTATGCAGCCTTTGCTAATATAGACTTTTAGTGAATCATTATATTCAGCCATTTTTATTCGATGGTCGATGAAGGCGCTACTGCTCCGCATATCTGCCACAATTGGAACGTATTAAATAGGCATCTAGGGCTCGAATTAGGATAAGAGAGGGAAAAAGGATTCCGGATATTGAGTTTAATCGGTATCGGCCTACTACAATCTAGTCGACCCAAATTGAAAGTACCATCACGGCATATGACTGAGGATGGTCGACTGCTGGGATTGAATCCACCGCCTCCCGAATGCTCTACGACTCTCAAAATAGGAACCTCCTGAATAAGGCGCTGAAAATAATATGATCCCCTATTATTTCGAAAGTAATGTTCATAGATATGAGAATCCTCGACTCGAAACTTATTTCATTTAAGGGCTCACAAGGAACAATATGAAATATTGTGATATTCATAGATTACGAACTGAATAAAAAAATAATACTTCCATTTGGACGTCGTCTTGGTCGTTTCTTTTCTTAATACTTTACGAGTATCATATACGAGCCTCTTTAATTATAAATTCTCACTAGTTCGTTTATGTTTTTCAGGATGGTCGGCTTCTGGGATAGATCCCACGACCTCCCGAATACTAAGCCAACGCTCTACCGCTGAGCCACCGTGGCCCCTTAATACTTTACGAGTATCATATACAAGTCTCTTTAATATTTTAATCTGCTCGTAATAGTTACTCTGTAGGTAGAATATTATAATATTACTTCCATTTGTCTGTTCGTCTAGCTATGTGACCGACTCATCTTTGCACTCGTGGTTATCTAAGTTAAAATAGTTGAATATTGTTATACATTATGATGTACTAAATAAGTTGAAGTAACTTTTGTTACGATATTAGAATTGTCTTCCTGGTTATTCCTAGCATGTATTGCTCGCTTTTCAATACTTTAATGTATTCGGAACAATATAGTTATTAACAGCCTCGAATAGTTTAACAACTCTCCTTCCTAAAAAGAAATTTAAAAAATGAGCAAGTACTTAGTTTTTTAATTTCCTTACTTAAAATAATGAGAATTCATAGAATTCGAAAGTTGTTTAAAAACGAGCAATGTTACACTTTGCGTACGGCGTAAAACTTCCTTATTAATAATAAATTAGCAAGAATTGTTAAATAATTTAAAACTGTTAATAACTGAACATGAAATGTCTGGGTTTCACAGCCGTACATTATTATAGATAAGAGACATGGCTTTCCTTCCTTGCAGTATATTGGTTGTATATGACTTTTGTTTTACTTTCAACTCTCATTCCGTTTTGATTTGTAGTTCTTGTGCACTTGAAGAAAACATGATTATATCATCAGCGAACCGTAGGTGAGGAAGATATTCGCCATGTCCAACATCATCCCAGTTTAAATTTTGAAACATTCTCTCCACGACAGCTACTCCTTTCCAACTTTAATTCATTACTTTCTTGTTATAGTTTAATAACAGATGTGGTTATTAGACGGGTTACGTGTAATGTTCGTGAAATCATTTACTAGTGCACAATATGTGCACTTTTAATGCTCAACTGACGTTCATGTGGCGTACAAATGTTTAACTAGTGTTGCCAAGGAGATAGATTCGAAAACTTTTTCAAAATCTTTGAATCACACATAGTGGAAGTTCATATTCATTAGTCCTTTAAATAACTTCATTCAATGTTTGTATGTGGTCCATGGTGCTAAATCCTCGACGAAATCCGGCTTGTTCCCTTCCCTGGTTAAAATCTAAGTCTTGATTCAAAACAACTTTGCTGAACATTTTGTATATTCTAGAAAGTGTGCAAGAAGTAATTTCATGGTTTATTGAATCCAGCATTGAAGAGATGCATCGTCTTAAATATTTAGTTAATAGATTTCTTCGTAAGCTTGCCACAAGTTAACTCTGAATTATGCAAGAATGATTTTGTTCCCCCTTTTACCAACATTTTAAAAATCAAAGGTGAACTTCATTAACACTTATTCATGAAGGTCGGGAAAGAAGAGTAATTGATTTGACACTTTAACAGCTAGTTCTTCAGAAGGGTCGTCTTGGCCGTCCATATTCAATTTTGTTTTCGCTAGCCAGCCAAAAATAAATGTATACCACAGCTTTTAAGTGTAATGTTTGTGATAGAATCTGTACAAATAATTAAGGTTTGATTTTAGTAGGTTGTCTCTGCAATACGCAAATGTTTTGTCTGTATATAACATAGCCGATTTCAACGGGAGGTGGAATGTAGTCTACAACTTTGCTAGTAGGCCCGCAGCTTTGCTAGTAGGCTAGTGCTCCGCATATTCGTGGGCTATGGATCATAGACTAACTTCAGGCGAGCACTTCAGCGCAGGGCTTTCTACCTACATTGGCTTGGTTAGCTACCTTTGCAGATACATACGTGGATTAAAATACAGAGCCTAGGTGTATCATACGTTAAAAGCTAGATTCTGTCCTATCATCCAACTGATTTAATAACGTTCACCATTTGGGACGCTCCAGCACTGTTTGAACCCACGATCTCCCTTATGGTAGCCTGCTATATACCAACTTGGCTACTTCATTTCATACGAGCTCGGACGTATCTCAGAGCTCATGATAGGGATGTCGCCGAGTTCAAATTGTACCAGTGCAGACTATTTCTGTCAAATTCTATTCTTGTCATTTAGAAAGCTTGGTTTCAACTGGTGAAGCAAGCTGAAACGATAAGGGTTTGAAGACTAAGTAGAGAAGAATGGGTTTTCTATTTTACTCCATTCTGTGTGGTGGGGAGCACGACTTGTAAGTAATGATTTTATCTTGTAACAGTTTTCAGCGCCTGTCATGAATATAATCAGCTTAGAAAGTTATAATTGACAACCAGCTATGTCACAATGTAATTATTTAGGTGTGTGAATTAATTACAGTTTACCTAATTAATCTGTTAAATGTTGTGCTTGTCACTTGATCATAATTCCATATGTCTTTTCAGAGACTTGACTCTTTTCACTTCATGAAAAATAGAGGTTAGTAGTCAAACAAGATGGAAGCTTTCATATAGTTTAGAGCCCACTTCAACTTGTATACACTTTCAAATTTTTCTCCTGGAGTTAGAAAATAATTTAACCTAATCCAAATCTTAAAGCTTTAGAAGGAGTGAAACAAGTAACCGCTAGACTATGGCAGAATTTCAAAAGTTGAAATGACCGTGGACGTGACGTTGGAAATCTATTTCTTCTTGGGGGGCATCAGCATACTAGGAGAAAACATCCATGTTATAGCAAAGTATTAACTAGATTCAGCAAACAATTTACTATCTTTCCAGTACTTTGGCTAATTATGTCAATAGTTTTGTTTAGCTGACAATTTGGCAGAGACTTTTAGATACGATTCTTGCGTATTCAGTTCAGTGAGATTCAACATGAAAATTAGTGTAAATGAAATACTTGCTGACTTTTTGGCTTAAGGAACTCACAAGTTTATTCTTTCCCTATAGAGAATGCAGTAACAAACATTCGACATAGGATATGTTATGACCAAAATCAAGTCAGTTTTCATCTCTCAAAGATCTCTTCTAATGTTATCCTCCTAATGATGCCTCGGTCTCCCCAACAGTCTCTTTTCCTCTGGCTTTCCAATCAGAATTTTTTGGCCTCTGAGGAACATGGCCTGCCTCGTTTTGCTTGTAGTACACAATGTGTTACTAGTATCAACGCAATAGTGACTCAATATCCAGGCATTCTATGTTTGAACGGCAATTTTATTATTTTACAATATCAGGTGTCCTCATATTCTACGTAGTATTATTGTGGACCTCAAATCAGCCATAGATACCCACACGGGATCAAATCCAGCGACAGACACCCGATCCAATTGGCGACAATTAAAAGAAAAAAATGTTTTACCAAGCAAATCTTAGGATTGTATCTTAACTATCACCCTAACCGCTACTTTCTCTATCCTCAGCCCTATTATATCCTGTCATGAGTTAGTTATTTTTCATTTAGTTCGCATTTGATTTGATTTGCCAAGTTCAAATTCTCCTAATTTCTTGTTCTCTACAATGAACACCGAACCTTTAAATTACTTAAAAACCAATTTTCTTAAATGTTTCGAGATGTTGTTATAACTAAATTCGAATTCAAATTCGGCTGGGTCATTTGATCTACAAATTTTCATTATACACTCTTCTCCATTCTCCAGTCATCTCGGCCCCTATATCTTTCTCAAGACCTTATTTTCAAACACGTCCAAGCTCTAGACTGAATAGAAACATAGTTGTGGCACATAAACTACATTACATGCTTGTGCTAAGATTACGGTGTTACTTTGGATGTCCAGGGTTTGTATCAGTTCTAACTACCCAAGCCAGATTTACCCATAGTTTTCAAAGCATTACGTATCTATGAACCAAGTACTACAAAGCTGATGATCTCTTTTGATAAATGAGTTTCTCATGATTTTGTTCGTATCTTCTAAGCCTCCTCAGCATATTTTATACAGTTCCATCATTAGCTAATAGTTTTAAATTCAAGCCTACTAATTAACATGCCCCAAACGGGACATGAATCCGCAACCTCACGAACGGCACCCCACGCTTTTAGTCAAAAGGACTGCACGATTGGAAAAATAACACTGCTCAAACTCATGTGGCTACATCCTGAGTCACTAAAAAGAAAATTTGCGAACAGTATTTGTGAGAGATCTAATAATTACGAGTTGCTAGCAATTCTTGGAAAGACAAAGTTGTTCTACTCAACCGTAATGGAACTGAAAATAGTTAGCTACAGATAGGCCTCCTTGATCTTTGTCGCGTACCTATCTAAGAAAATAACTTCAAAAAATCTATCGTCGGACTCGAGTAGCACATAGAATGTCTGTCAAAAGCTGCGTTAACCGGATATGAGATTGCTTTATAGATCTTCGTAATCACATACTTTGCAACTATAGATCCCTCAAGCTTTACGGCAGAATACAGATGTTTAAACGCGATCATAAATAATGCACCAGGCACTTTATAGACTAACTTAGATCTTTTCTTCTCCAAAATATATTTCATAATTCAAAGATGTTTTAGAAACATCTGAAGGTTGACCCATCAGAATAGTTTATAAAAAAATCAGTTTGTTACTTCTCACCAAACATTCCATTTAGATATGGCAATCAGTGTTGCCAACTCCTTTTGTAAATTAAGCAAGTCAAATTCACCAGTCATGGTAGTTTTTGTACCCTATAACTTCCCGGATTAAAAGTTCACATTTGTAAAATACTAATAATTAAGGAAATTCAAATTTATCATACACGCAATGTAACAACATAAGACAAGTAAACTAAATGAAAAGATTACAACCCGCGTATAATTTAAATAATATTGGATATTGGTCGGTCACAATTAGACCATTTACAGCTTTTCAAAAATTCTCAAACATCAGAACCTAAACTTTCAAGTCCTCGACCTAACCATAAGGCGTAGGGCTATCTAACTGGGATTGTCAGGGTATGCGTCATGTAGGAAAGACATGTTTGAATTCATTTACTAGCTTCAGCTTATTCTTTAAAGAAAACATTCGTAAGCACTAGCGTATTGTTATGCAATGCGAAAGTATCAAATATGTAAATAAATGGAAACACCTAAATAAGTACAATTCGAAACCTTTAAATAATACTTCCTAACTTGCAAACTTTTAAAATCTTTAGTAGGCATAAATACGTAAGTAATGACTTTGGTAGAATCTGCTTTCTGAAATGATTGTCTCAAAAACGGCTGATTAAAATAGCTAAACTCTGGTTTCGTTCCCGATGGCTGCTCAAGTCATGTGACGATTCCTTATCTGGTATCATCCCCCGAAACACGTTCTCTTAATGTTATTAAATAGTTCGACTATTTACTATAATGCTCCGGAAAATGTAATTTAAAGTATTTCTCTCTTACTATTCCTTATTAGTTATCGCACATAGAACGTTCGATTGAGCATTCTATTATTTTTCTATCATTAGGGCGAACTTTAAAAGATTATGAAAGCCAAAGTGACTGAAAACTCATCCAATGTTCAGCGGGAAGTACTAGAGAATTCTGTTGAAATGGTGACCAACCTGGGTGCGCCCATGCATTAGAGGAAGGGAACGAAGATATGATTGTATATATCTGTTTAAACATGTATGAGTGACTTTGTTCTTATATATTATGCAAGTTTTTAAAAAAATGTTAATTCCTGTTTTTCTTACAACATATTATAGATGTCAATGTGAAAAGAGATAAAAATTACTCGCTTTGCTGCTTCAAGAACTAAATGAAGTCGAAAGAAATGTTAGAAAATGTTTCTGCTCAAATGATACTTTGTATCATTTTCTTTCTACAATTGATTCAAATTAAAACTGTACAGGCTGCTTCTTTAACCGTGGAGGTAATCACAGCATGTATGATGCCTTGGATA
>JAGDQP010003925.1:39090-89577 GCA_022664845.1 Lepisma saccharinum | reverse complement strand
GTGTGTGTGTGTGAGAGAGAGAGAGAGAGAGAGAGCACTTGAAGGAGGCGCAATAGTCCAAGATTAACAAATTGGGTTTCAGTGGAAACTAACATTATTCTCTCTTTAAAACTATCAGTACATATTTAACCCCCATATTTTATATAGGCCCGCCCACAATTTCATTTTGAAACATCCTGCCATTATTTGCATCTGCATTTATTTTATGTTTTTCTTCTTCTTCATTTTGGTGCGGGGGAAAGTGGGGGGGAAGGGTGCTATTTCTCTATCTAAGCTTTTCAAAGTCTTCCGCGTTGAAAGTTTTGTCGGCTCCCTTTGTTCCCTCTGTCGGATCTCTGGTTAAAAAAATAACAGAATGTAATTTTATGGCACCCGTACTCAGAGGATTTGACTTACAAAATATTTGAGGAAGAGCTTTAGATAAGATTACAGCAGGCTAAAAGACAAATTGCCCTCAATCTCCCCCTCCCCTCGCACACACGACAGATAAAATGTCTATCCTTGTACTCAACATACGTGGTCAAACCAATTCCTCAATCGATCATTACATTATTATTATTATTATTATTATTATTATTATACCGTTTGCCTGCTCTAAGGTGGAAAGTACCCACTTAGTTGATCACTATTCTGTTCTGTAGAAATTTTCTTAAAATTCTGAATTTTGTATTTATTTATAACTTTTAGGCGCCTTTACTTATAACTTAACTTTCAGGCCAGTATAGGGTAAGGAAGAAGATAACCGAGATTTGCCTGCTATGACTGAGAAAATACCTTGGGAATACTTATCAGAATGGCCGGTTAATGGACCAAGCGGCCGAAGACCATTCGTTTAGCAATCGAAAAGTCCACGAAACGGTTTTAGCGACCGCCCAACCTGACTGACTGAGGTTTCTCAAGTTTTCCCCCTTCAGTCACACGGTGCAAATGGAGGGATGGTATCTTCAAACTAGGTATCTTCCAACATTCTTTCTCTCACCCTATCCCAGCCTGAGCCTGAGATGTTTGAAAACCTTAAATAAATTAAAATTCAAAATGACCGGTCGATGGGATTGTTCCCAGCATTTTCCGATTGCTAAGTCAACGCATTACCAACAGAATTAAGACTGCCGTTTTACACACGGAAGATTTTTTTAATAGTACAGTTGCTTTAAAAATGCATCTAAAATTAAAAAAAAAAAGTTGTCTAGTTACTAGGAAAATTAGTAATTCTGAAGAAAAACTCGTATTGGGGGTATAACGTGTTGGTAATCCGAAATATCACAACGGACTGATTTTATTTCTTTAAAGTCAGTCAAGAAATTTGGAATTAGCCATTTTGGTAGTGAAGGGAAACCAGACATGAAGGTTAAGTATCACATGAGACGCACATTGTTTCTCTTTATAAATGGAATTATGACTACCTAGAACCTGTGAGTGAGTGGAAAATCTCGCTGCCTTGAAATCAAGAAGTCCCGAGTTCGATTCTCGGTAGGGCACACAAGTATTTCGAAGCCAACTGTAGGTTTCGTTCTTAGGAAGTCATCTTCATTCGATAGAAGGCAACGGTAGACCACCATCAGTTCACCTTGCCCACTGATCTTTGCGTCACGATCATCATCAACTCTTAGCTGAATAGTTTCAAATATGAAAAATGAAGCAGTTTTGTTCTGATGCCGTCAGAGCGCCGCCATCTGGAACTTCTAAATATGAAAATGTAACGAAAATAAAAATTTTCAGTTCCATCTTTTACATTTATCCTTGACTTGTATACAGCACCCGGAACTTCAGAAGCTGACACGTGGTATAACCTTCAGGCTTTTGGGGAAGGGTAGGGGTCGAAAAAATAAAGTTTGAAATTAAAAAAAGGAATCTGTACACAAACTTTATCAGTGCAAGACAACCTCTTAGTTTGTTTGTGTGTTCGAGATGAAAATCAGTAAGAGCCCGACAATAAATGAGAGAGAAAATGAAATAGAAATACTGAATCGAAATCAGAAGACTGATACTATCCCACTTTTCTCCTCCTCTTGCTTTACTGTATAACACATTCTGGACGGAACTTATTCCGAAGTCCTGTAATCCAGTTACTGTGGAGGTGAGACGGATTGGTGGGCTGAGATCGCGTTGGTGGCAATGGACCCGCACGCTGCCTCAAAATACAAACTGGAATATGAATCGAATCCCACGTTGCAAGTACAATCATCGCCAATAGTGTGTATTCAGTCGTACACCCTATAATTTCTTCTCCAAAAAACTATGGAATAGACAGATAGACAGATTAGAGTACAGTTTTATGAGACGTACAGAAAATGGCATACTCGTTACGCTGCAAGGGACTGTACTCAAATCAGTCAATCCATTTCAAAATTTATTCGGAGAACAAATTTTACGGCTGGACACCAACTTTTACCGCTGACTGTACATAGAATCTACGTCCTCAAATGGAACGACAATCATAACCAATAATAACTGCAGATTTTAAGTAAATTTGGCGACTTTTAAAATTCAAATTTAAAAAGGAATTTCTGATTGGTAGAATCTTTAGTACGTTCGCTATCTGCGACATCAATGATTCAAATCCTGTGGGAGTAAATTGATCGGATTGGTTTGGAGCTTACTTTACACACACACACACACACACACACACACAAAAAAAAAAAAAAAAAAAACCTGTATGTTCCGTTCTTAGAAGCTCATCACCTTGTTTAGGACGTTAATAATAATACAAATAAACTCAAAAGGAACTTAAAAATATAACCAGAACTACACGAAAGATTAGAATAATTGCGTTTTACGTAAATATGGCAACATCGCTCAGATCCCCCGTCAAGATGTACTTTACATTTTTTTTTTTTTTTTTCATTTCGTCTTAAATAAACCATCACCTGGACTTAAAAGCATAAATAAACATGTGCGTATCTGAGCAGGAACATGGACTTTTATCTGGTGATATTGACTGTGTACATGATCGAGAAAGAAAGAAGTTTTATTTTTTAAAAGCATTTTTTTTTCCATTTTGCTTACATAAGAATAAAATGATTATTCTGTTTTTGGATACATAACTTAGTCTCTATATGTTTTTATCAGCTTAACCTATTACAAAGATTACAAGTTCATTTCTTCCTTTAGTGTGTATGTGTATATTGCTTTGAGTTTGATAAAAGGACATATCCAATGAGGGGACACGTTTGACATCTTTGGATCTAGGAAACAGCAAAGCTATTTGTTTCATAAAAAAAAACTGATACGTGACGAATAAGTAAACTTTCATATCAGAGCCACAATTTATATACAAATAATGCGTGTACATACACTTTTGTCCTCAAAATAGACGCAGATCTATCATGTGTTAAAAAGCAAGAGAGAATTAAACTTTATTCGACTCTTCAAAAGATATTCTGTGTATATTCATACAGGGATTCTGCCAGGATTTTCATTTTGTGGGCATGTACAGCTAAAATTGGGCGGATATAAGTAGTTTTGCAGATTTTCTATCGATTTCCCCCCCCCCCAAAAAAAGTAATTTGAGAGGGGATGATCGAGAATTTGGGGGGCGACACTCTTCATTAAGAGAGACTGGCAGAATCCCTGACTGGTAGAACTAAAGTGAACCAGCTCTTGTAATGAAAAGCGAAAGGGATCTCCCTCTGCAACTTCACATGAGCGCAATAGGGACTTTTCGATCCCTTTGGACCAGCATTCCTCAACGTGTGGTCCTCAAAGATGAGACAGATGGTCCGCAGCCAGACTTAGAAATATAATTCTATGGCCCATATGTCAGTAAAATATACAATACACGATTTTTTTAATTAGGCCCACACAACTTAGAATTGTTTCAGACATATTACTGGTCCTTGGATTTAAAAGGACTGAACTGAATTGAATTTATTTTAAGGCTATGGCTCAGGCCGTCTGGATGATGATGGGATGAATTGGTAGAATGAAGAAAGTGAGAGGAAACGGGAGAACCCCGAGAAAACCCACGCACACGGTGCTTGTCCATCACAAAGCTCACATGGCATGAGCAGGGATCGATCCGACGACCCCTAACACCAGAGGTAAGCGCTCTACCAACTGAGCCACCGTGGCCCCTTAAAAAGGCTGAGAATCCCTGCTTAGGTTAATTGCTTGCTTATAATAGGCCTATAAGAAATGCAATTAGATGTTAACTTTTTTCACACAAGGTGTGAAAGTGTTCGTTATTTATTTCAATACCGGAATTTCGATATATATCGAAATATCAAACTCTATATCGAATCGATATATCGAAGCCAATATCAAAATATCTATCTTAAAATCGAAATACAGTTACCTCGAATATCAAAGTTTCGATATTTTTAAATATCGATTCGATACATCGGAAATTGGAACACCCCCTATTGTGTACGGTAACATATTGCAGAATGTACAGAAAAATGAGTCGTTGCAATGACCAGAATCGAACCCGGATCTCCCAAACTATCTGTTAGGTGCGTGTCTTGGATCAGCAAAGATAACGCTACAAAAACTGATTCAGAAGAACTGTTCCATGCAGTTTTCTTTATTGATGTCATAAATTAAATGGTGATTTTTTTAAGCCCAATACGAAAATAGAAAAGGTCCTTTGAAGATATTTCGAAATTTGAGTGCAGCTAGCAAATGTTAAGCGGCATCGTGAGACATGTCGTCGCAGCAAATCACAACGTTGTACTTAGTACGTGGAGTTAGGTCTTACGGGATAATCCAAGTCTTACGTCACTTGTTAACGTATTACGTCATTCGTGATGACGTCGCTCAGCATTTGGCTGTCTCTAACTCAGAAACCAAGCATGTTTAGAAATTTCTTCAAGGAAACTGTTTCTTCTTGTTTTGGTATGAACATTTCACCCTTCAACAATCATTTTTAAAGTAACCTGAATACGTAGATCCTGGTCGTGATGTTGATAGTCTTAAATGGTGGGACAACCTGACGCTAACTCGGAATAATCATTCCGTAATTCCGAAGACACGTCAGTCTTATGACGGACTTACGTCATATCTGCCTCTTCTGCCCAGAAATACAAATTTAATAATAATAATAATAATAATAAAATTCGTAATAACTTCGAAATAAAAATAATAAAGTTTCAAAGTGCAGCTGTCTAGCTATTATTATCTTTATTTTCCTCCCAAAAGAGTCTCAGGTTCTATTCTTTTTACGCTGACTGCAATAACATTGCATAAATGTAGAAACAATCAGAGACTTGTTAATAATGTCGTTTGATAGTCAAATGTGGATGGCTCTTTTTATTCTTTTTTTCTCACTTTTCATTTTAATTTTGGCGTCATTTTCCGCACATAGAACTGAGTAAGTAACACGCCAGAGCCGGAAAAGGGCGGAGTAATTGAGGTATTAAGTGTACTGCTTGGCGCCATTTATTCTTTTTCTGTTTTGAGTCTTTTTTTCTTTCGCAAAACTTATGTTTTTATTATATATTTGATTTCCTCGTTTTCTGTAATTTGTATGTGCAGCTGTACACATTGGAAGTTTATATCAAGTTTCTCGCGCGCAAAAGGAAAGAGAAAAATACGTGGGGAAAGCAATTTAAAAATAAAACTTAAAATATCTTTACAAATTTGTTCAAGGCATATCTGGAACCGCGATGGAACTTCAACCTCAAACACACTCAATTTCAAACTCACAATGGAATTTCAATCTCGACCTCGTGAAGGAGCTTCAACTTCGACCTAAAAAAAACCGGGCCGCCGTAGATCAGCGGTAGAGCGTTGGTTTATTATTCGGGAGGTTGTGGGTTCGATCCCAGCGGCCTGACCTTCCTGACTAAGGGTTTTCCACGGTTTCTCCTCAGTCACACCAGGCAAATGCCGGGATGGCACCTTCAACATATAGGCCCTGGACGACACCTTCCCGAATCCTTTTCCCTCCCCTATCCGGTCTGAGCCTTAGATGCCTAAAGGCCATAAATGAAATTCAACCCAAAATAAAATTTCGACCTTGACTTCAAAATAATGATGGGGCTTCAATCTCTAACTCACGAGCTATTAGCATCCATATAATTAATTTTACCTTGTCTGAAACTCAGGATGGAACTTCAACCTATAAATCACTCAAAGTCACGATGGAACTTTAATCTATAACTCGCGTAACCTCAAACTTACGATGGGACTTGAACCTCTAATTCATAATGGAACTTCAACCTCGAACTCACGATGGAACTTTAACCTCGAACTCACTTAACCTTGACCTCAAAATTAAATGTTATCCTTGACCTCACTCAACCTCAAACTCACGATGGAACTTCAACCTTAAACTCACGATGGGACCTCAAACTCAAACTCACGAAAGGACTTTAATCTGGAACTCAGTCAACCTCAGCTTCGCGTCTTGAGGTCGAGGTTGGACCTTGTGAGGTTTAACACCTTTGGTCGTAGCCATTTGAGAAACAAATACAATTTCTTCACCAAGAAAATTTAAAAACCTTCAAAAATCCCCCGAATGTTAAATAAAAAATATACACAGTATTTAAGAAAATATATTTAAACTTGTGTTCATTAATTTTGTGTTAACTCTGTGGAAGGCAATGCACACTTAGATAATAAAAAAGTGGTCCATGGTTTTAATTTTTCAAATCCAATAAGTTCTACAAAATGGCAACACTGAATAATTATTCTTTACAGATTTGAATATGAAGGTTCCATATGTTGTTTATTAGTTCCAGGTTGTGCAAATTTCGGAATCAGAAAAATTGTCGATCATTTTCTATGAATCTGAGTACATATTTTCCTGAAAAGAATTTTTTTTCTACTTTTGGGTGATTTTTAAAAACCTTTTGATAGATTTTCCCCTGATACTATCCTTGAAGGAAAGCAACTCTGCTGTTCTTATATGTAGTTCGGGTTGTCTATATATTAAGGGCTTAATTCAATTTAAACGTCAATATGAAACTTTCTTTTGTCAATTCTTTTAATGTGCATCTTAAAAGGCAGCATGGAACGTCTCCTACAAAATGAATTAAACCAGGTTTCATAATTCTTAAGGATAGACACATCTGTCAGAGCAAAAAGGACCCGCAACTCAACACTTACAGTATGTGAAATGCTAGTTTTATTTTCCGATGTTCATATGACTTTCTTTTAGTTTTCTTCAAAGCAGGTTTTAATTGCCTCCTTCATGCAATTATCGATTCATATATATTTGCTCAACTGCTTAAAAGACCAGAGTCCATTGACACTTCATTGTAGAGCTGAAATAGAGCTTAAAATCTTTATTTAAATGTAAATTTCTGCCACCTGTAACTTAGGGATTAAGTACTTACGTGCCCACGAGACCACAACTTCCGGTAGAAGAAAAAAAATGTAGATAGGGTTATGTGCTGACCGGGTAGCCGCGCGATGTAAGGCGTTAGGCCCACGATTCGAATGTCGCGGGTTAGAATACCGACAGGGGTACGGATGTTTGTTGACTTTAACTAGGTGTACAGGAACGAATCGTGACGGGCCGAAGTGAAAAGTTACTAGACTGGCCCATATAAAATAAAGTTTACCAAAAATAGGGTTATGCAAGTATTGAATATATCAATTCGTTAATCGATATTGTGTAGTTTTTAATATCATTATCAAGAAATATCGAAAACCAATATAAAGAATATTGATATCAAAATCATAATTTCGACATAGGTTATGCTTGATTTCCAATGATTTTTCATATGATTTATGTCCGAAGAATATTAAACTATTTTTCTATAAGAACTATATATTTGATTTTTATCATTTTTCTTTCAATATGAATGTTATTTTATATTTGATACTTCGATATTCGATGTAGCGATTTATCAGCGACATCAATGTTCGGTGTCGTAATTCAAAAACCGCACATCTCTAAGAATAGGGAATATAGTGGCCAGGATCTCTATTTTAGAAATCATTCTGATTTTCACCTGGTGGGACTGAGGCAAAGTATGAAAAAATCTAAGTAAAAATGGTAAACGTGATTAGGCTGTGAACTAGCACTATCTGATGTAACCTCCGACAACTAGAAAAAAGAGTCACAACTTCTAAATATTTAAGTGCAGGTCCCTCAGATTTTTCGATATATATACATTGTTCTTTCGATATTTTACAATATTGAAAGAGATAAAAATTCGATATATCAGACTTCGATATTTCGACACGAGCAATATTTCTAACGATTTCTTGATATCAGTGTTGATATCGAATGAGTTTCGATATAAACAGTTTTCGATTTAACGATCTTTTTTCGATATAAACTATAGTGTTAATGTTGCAATTATGGATGAACCAATTGCTCTTCAATTTACTAACAGTATTGGCTAACCAGGGGGATGTGTGGGCTTTACGCATTAGCCCAGCGTTCATAAGGTTTTGGGTTCAAGTCCCTGTTGGGTCGTGGTCATAAAAGCTTGAATATCATGACAGGCAGAAGTCATTGGTTAGTAAAATGGCCCAAAGTATAAAGTTTACTATTTGTTTTCACTAATGGTATTTGGAATTAGGAAATCGCACAGATTTAGTCGACTGTAAGCATATCCCGTATCAATTTTAGGGTTTTTATGCGAACTCTTTTTATGAAAACATTTAAGTTAAATTTAGTTTCTTAGAAGGAAAAAAAAATATCTCAAGGATAGTGAGAGATGCAAATTATAAAAATAAATAACCAAGTCTTTTAAAAGTAATTATGCAGTTAAATTATAATTATATATATAATTGGTTGACATATACTACGCGGTAAGTATTAAGCTTCTGTATGTAAAAATTTACACATTTTTTTTTTTGTTATTTCCACTAACATTATTGTATTATATAATACTTGAAAAAAAAATATGTCCGTGAAAAAGAGGAAAGAAATTCTCATTCGTATTTGCATAACAAGAAATTAGTTTGCGTCGTAATAGAAGAAAGATGAGTGGCTAAGGAAAGGAAAAAGATGGAAGTTTTATGATTACATGTTTCCAAGAAATATTTCTTCACATACTCACATACAGTATGTATGCAGTGGCACAATTTCAATAAGAAAAAAAGTCACATAGTAGTTAATTTTCGTATTCCTTGAACCTCTGAAGGATATTATTAAAAAAGGATTAACAATTTTCATACAGAAAACACTTAAAAGAAAATAATTATTTTAAGAAAATAAGAGTCTTATTAAACAGAGGTTCCAGACGAAATACACCAAATATGAAGTTCTCATTCTAAAATTTACTGGAGAAAGGACACGCGGATTTGACTAGAGTCCATTTCAGGGGAACGTTTATGAGAGGCAACGTTTTAGAGTTTTCAATCTTTCAAACTAAATGTACAACCAAAAATTTAGAACATACACTGCTTCACCTTTAAAATAAAGTAAAATTAATGGCAAACTAAAATTAATGTTGAAAATTTTGGGAGAAGTTCCTTCACAAATCCCGTAATATTTCAGAGAAATGTCAATATTATTTTGTACTTAGCAATAATTTTAGAAAAACACCGAAAATTATCTACAGTAGAACCCCGTTAATCTGTCATCTTTGGGACTAGGGGCTTCGGATTATCAGAGGAGCAAAAATATTTAATATATTACAGTAACGAGAAGGCACTGGTTAAGTCTCACGCTAACTGACTCAACAGTATACGTAGTGTTTCAAGGACAAGTGCAGAAATCCGCCATATTTTCTATAACTCCGTCATAGTCGGATTATGCGAGGAGTCGAACCATCGAAGGTCGGATTACCGCGGTTCTACTGTATAGGAAGTTCTTACGTTTCAGTGTAATTTGCGCCCATGGGTAATGCATGTAATACTGGTCAAGTGTTTGCTGCCGCCATCTTGATCGGAAATTTTCGCAGACAATCTCAAATCACTAGGGATTGCGATCCCTAATTGACAAATCGAATGTGATTTTTATATCTTGCGAGTAATTTAGTTTATGTTTTTGGAGTTCGTTAACATGTTTCTGATCCTCTATAGTGTTTTGTTCTGGTGTTTACTTATGACTCAGCTTGATACAGTCGGTAAAGGGTTGGGATTCTAATTTAACGACTCATTTCCGAGACCCGCTTACGGATTTCTACTTTCCCTCCGTTTATTACCAGTATCCACAAAAACTTTATCAAGTTACTGGGTTGCATGGATTTTTTTTCAGAAATGTTGATGAAAAATTTTTCACATTATAGTAAAGTAGTAATCAACAAGAAAAGAAAACACTGTCTTTTGATATCAACCACTTTTAACTTTGTACTTCAAAGTGTTACATGAATCCCTTAACTGGAACGAATACGTTACGTCAGAATGTGAAAAGGCAAATAAAATAATCTACGGAATTCGAATAGACCTATAGCGAAGAGTTCACGGCTGGATGTAAACTATGTTTTGTTTAAAGTCGTTTATTTTTATTATTATAATTATTTATTATTACAACCCTGAATTATATAATCAATTTGCACCTAAAATTAAATTGATATAAATATGTAGGATAAACGTTGAAAATTTCGTGGTATTTCCAATTTCGATATACATTCATTGTACATTTTGCATAGTCACAGTCGAGCTTAACAACTATCACGGGGAAAGCACACAAGACTTCTAGAGTCACCTGGTGGCGAAATTTTTAATTTAAAAAGCCACATTCTTTCTATACTAAACAATCATTACATTCTCATCCTCTGAAGACAACATCAATCCTAAAAGCCTGGAATTACCTTCTGATCTATGTTATTTGTGTCACAAGGTACACTAAATTCAAGAATATAATAGGGTAAACCGGGTCTATTTAGATCAAGGGGCTACATCGATTAGAGGGCAAAAATTGGTCAATACGATCATGATTTGCAAGATTTTTTTTTTTTTTTTAATTTTCACTATGTCGACTGAAGTACCAATGGCGGGAGCTGAACAACTCATGATGGTTTTGATCTGTTTTTCTTTTTTCTTCCGATGGAAATAGCCCCGGGTTACCCTACCTGACGTATGTGGAAATAAAGCCAGAACAATAGTACTGACATATCAATCGTTTCTATTTGATGGATCCGAAACAGAGATACTCCTTGCAAGACACTGAAAAGGGTATATCAGCTTCTTTCCACGAACTACCTGGCTCGGCCTCATGATTGGTTTCAATGGTAAGCTTCTTACAACTTCTGCAGATTGTAACAGCAAAACAAACACAAAGACTGAATTGAAGACTGAGGTGACTCGTGACTTCCAAACTTTATTGAAACTGTACATTTGTGGTCTTCTTTACAGCACCTTTAAGCCTGTACGTCTGAGGAATATGTTCTTTGGCAAACACTCTTGCAGAGAAAAATATTGAGAAGATGCCAGCTAGGACTTCTATTAGAGTTACCATCCTGACATTTGTCCTTTGGAGCTGAGAAACTCTCTGATATACAGGCTGGCTGGCGTGAGGAGAAAGTCGAACGCGAGCCATCTCCTCCGTTCTTATGCAAAGTAAGTGGTCGCAGCCATTGAACCACTGGCTGAGTGGCTTAGTGGACAGAAAGGACCATAATTCATTTCTATGTGAAGAAATTATCGATTCAGAGTGGATTCTGTGAATCGCTTACCACTCTTTGCATAGTCATCAAGAACAAGTAGTTATGGAAGTTATCGAAGAGTATTGCTCTTCTGCATGACAACGCGAGACCCCTTGTCGCAAAAGTCAACGTCATAGCCCTGCAACGTTCCCGATGGACACTAGACCATCTCCCATACAGTTTCGCTAAATGACATATAACTTCACGTCCTAGGAACTTGCATGGATGTCGCCTCACCTCACAGGAGGACGTGCGAAATGCAGAGGATCTGTGGTTTGCACAACAAACGGTACGGTTTTTCGCTAAAGGCATTAGGAAAGAGTGGTGGACCAACGGGATCAAATGGGATTATTTCTAGACCTATCTAAGCCTGTGCCGCGCGTACAGTTGCCACATATAGGCCTATTATAAAAGCTGTTGTGCCACTGACGTCTGTGCCTATGTTCCATTTGAAAGTACACTTCCATTCAAAGAAAATGATCGATAGAAGATGTTTCAGATCAATCTGCTCTGATCAAAAAGCTCAACCAGGATACGCGGCCGCTGGTAGGACCTTCCGATTTCTAAGCCAACGCTCTAGCAACTGAGCGACGACCGCGTTTATCATATTTTGTGGGTCGGAGAGTACCATACATTGAACTTCCGCTTAGACCAGTGGGTATCACGCCCGTCTTTGGTCGAGGGTCACTGGGTTCGATTCTCGGTGGAGTTTGTAATGTCGATGTTGAACCAGTGCCTAATGGAAATGAGAAGTAGCAGACCGAGGTTTCGAAAGTAAGATAAATCAGAGATGAGAGCGTCGTTACAAAATGGCCGCCTAGGTTCGATTCTGGCTGTAGATTCATATACCACGAATAAAAGAGTCGTAAGGAGAAATGATAGCACCATTCCAAAAGAACGTTAGAAAAAATAAATATGAACAGTCTATATTGTGCCGACAATACTGCACTGAAAATCAAAGTACACTTAAAGTTAAGTGTACAGAATAGTGCCCTTAATCGAAACGTTGTATGTATATAATGTTAAGAGTAGTGAGAATGTTATACAATAAAAGAGAAAATATAAATATTTATATGTTACAATTGAATATTAAAATGTTGTAAATCTCTTGCGACAATTTTGCTTTTAATTTCTACTTCATCACACTCTTCCATCTTCTTCTTTTCTTTTTTCTTCTTCCAACAAGGTGGAAATAGAATCGAAGAGAGTATAAACAATTGACATTCAAAAATAATTTGCTACACGTAACGTAATTAGAATTGGAAGCAGGTATCATCCATAGTATTTTAATTACCATTCCAACTGCATTAAAAAAAAATGCAATCCTTTTTTTTCCTCGTGTGGATTTTTCGTTTCGCTGTACGCCTTGTTCTTACTTGCTTCCCTTCTTTATCCCGCCTCTGCATATGTGTGTTTTTTGATACGGGAGTCTGTTGTTTTTTTTATTTCTAGTTTCAACCGAGGCAGACCAAATTTTGGCGTTAAATTGCTACTTCCTTTGCATCCGCTGAATATCAGTCGTCTATACATATATGTTTTTTTTCACAAGACTCTTTTATATTGCTTTTTATGCAACAGACGTGTGTTAGGCTACTTTAGAGGTAATAAATTTTAACTTCGCATGCAATGTGCATATTGTGATGTTGTTTGATGTTTTACACTGAATATGCTGCAAGTAATTAAAAACCTTTGCCTTTAATGTTCTTATTTTTGATGCATATATATATATATGGAATGTGTGTGTGTGTTCGTAAGAATACATTGCCATATTGTTTAAAGCCTATTTAATGCATTCGTTGACACGTACCAACTTAAGTGTTTATGTGGTGTCATGGTGGTGTTCATTTAACCGAGCAGGAAGGGGGGGCGTAGATAGGAAAGATTGGGTCAAGCATTGGAAGATATCTCTACAACATTTATTTTCTTAACCGATTTATCAACTCACAAGAATAGAGAACCTTCAAGTCGTAAATTCCTGGTTTCCTTAAATCAGTTCTGCGTACTAGCACTATAACGAAGCGTACATGATTTTTTTAAATAAAACTTTTCCCTTCTATCTTTAAGTACCTGTATATATATCCTGTGAAATTGGTGAATAGTTAGACCTATTTAATAATTTCCAGTCTCGCTATCTTAAATCAAGGTGGTAGACTCCTCTGAATATATATCAAAGTTTATAGCCTTCCATTTTTTTTTATTTATTTATTTTTAATTTTTGCTTCTAAGCTCTGTAGGCTGCAAAGAAAACATAAATATGATACTTTTTTTGTATCTGTCTTACATTATATTGATTTATATCTTGTCAAAATGTATGTTGTTCCCAGTGGTAATCTGATAAAAATCTAATCATAATTTAAGACCGGACGTATTCTAAGCTTCAAATACAATTGGCTACTCTCTTTACAATCCTCTTACTATCAGAGTTTTTTGTTCTTTTTTTTAAAAAAAACATTTCGTTACTACAAGACAGGGAACCGAAGTTTTCCCGAAAAGATGCCCAAAAAATTTCCCAAATTTCGGGTATTTATTTGCTTTTCAACTTTGGGTATTAACATTCATTTATTTTGGAAAATGTGTTCGTTTTCGTTTTTTTTTTTTTAATATAAGTTTTCACATTGCCATATTTTCTCGAGAATTTGTGGTGTACAGAAAAAATCCGCCCCTTCCCCTCCTTTCAATGCCCTATGTTTTCTACTTTTCGAAAAATTTCGGATTTTGTCTTCTGGGAACTGTTTTTATACCTCCTTTTAATATATTTCAGAAAATATCTTTCCCAACCTCTCAATTTCCAACTTTCGCTTAAAAGTTAAAACAGAAAAAATTAATATGGGGGGGGCCTACATTAATTTTAGTTCCCGTTTAACTGAAGTAGTAACCCCGTTTCGGTGCAAGCGATCCCGTGTTGATAATTTCGGTGTTGACTTGGGGGGGGGGGGGGTCGAATTTCCGGCATGTTGTTACTTCGGAATTATGGAATTTCGAAAAGTCGGAATTAAGAATATCGGAATTTTGGAACACCATAATTTTCGAAATGTCGAATGTCGGAACACAGGAAAAATCCGGAATCAAAGAAATTCCGAAACTGACATTGTACTTCCGAACTACCGTAGTAATGACCCAATATCACAATGCTCACTGTAGAACTACTGAATGAAGAAGTAACATAGATTCGGTTTCGAAAGACAGAAAAAGTTGTTAATGTGTTATAAGGAGTCCTTCTATTTAATTTTTTTTTTTAAACCTATCAATAGAATATCTTACATGTAATTCACTATTTGATACTACCGAGCCGCCGAAGATCAGTGGTAGAGCGTTGGAATAGAATTCGGGAGGTCCTGGGTTCGATCCCAGCGGCCGACCATTCTACCTGGGGTTTTTCCAGGGTTTTTGCTTAGTCAGACCAGGCAAATGCCGGGATGATACCTTCAAAATAGGCCCTGGCCGACTCCTTCCCATGTCCTTTCCCCTACCCTATCCCGGCCTGAGCCTCTGATGCCTAAAAGCAATAAATAAAATTCAATTCAATTCTTCTGTTTGATACTTACCTTGTATTGACTTTTTAATTGCTTTTTAAACATAAATTAAATTAAGCATAAGTATTAATTTGAATACTATAGACCCAGCCCCCGTAGGCCCGTCGTGACTTTGTCGCTACTTTGGATCGGCAGTGGGGAAGACACACGGGTTGAAGCCCTGACTGAGATTTTCCACGGTTTTAGTTTCACCAGACAATGCCAGGATACCTCAACTAAGGCCATGACCGCCTTTATCCGGATCCTTTTCCCCGGAAAAGTGATCACCGGGGGGCGTCATCCCTCATAAGTGCTAGAACTTAACATTTTCAGTTCTGTTTATAAAGGAAAAAATTCATACGGACTGAAAACGAGGTTTGAAACTTTAGCATGGAAACTCAAATTATATGTTACATGAATGATTTTTATTTACCTGTGTCTGTTTTATTTCTTTGGAATTCATTGACTGCTAATTTCCGTAAGGATATTTGGAGACATTTCTTTGTCCTGTAAGTTTATTGTTTCTTATTTTAGTGTAATGGTTGTGTGTATTGGATAGACCTAACCTGCAGATGCACTTGTCACAAGAATGGTTCAATGAGAGACGCTTCGTGAATTTCCTGTCGTAATATATTTGTAATGGTACGTTCAGAAAGTAAGTTCCGTTATCAATTGTTACAGCAGTGGAGGTGTGATCGCGATTGTGCGCATGCGCGCCGACTTTGTGGACTCATTGAGGAGGCACTGACGGAGTTTGAGACAGGACTGTAGTGCAGACGCTTCGTAGGGGTAGTTTATAATGATCCGAAAAATAGAGTTGTCCGCTGCGAGCGAAGTAAGTAAGGTTACTTGAATGCAGGGAACGTGAAACCAGCAGAGAATCACCTTCAAATTGGTGGTGTGCATGGAGAACATGTGATAGATGAGATCTTCAATAGTGTGGAGATGGTTGCGACAGTTTAATGACGGTCGTGACAATGTACACGATGAGGAACAAAGTGGACCACGAACTCCAGTGAATGAAAACTTCTTGCGTGGAGTGGCTATGCATGCCACAAATTGGACGGTTGATGTCTGCTGTTTTGAAGTTCCTTGCATTCAAAGTAACCTTACTAAACTCGCAGCGGGCAACTCTATTTTTCGTAACATTATAAGCTATCACTACGAAGCGTCTGCACTACAGTTTCTGTCTCAAACTGCGTCTGTGCCTTGCCAATGAGTCCACAAAGATGGTGCGCATGCGCACAATCGGGATCACACCGCCACTGCGGTAACAACTGACAACGGAACTTACGCTCTGGACGTACTGATATTTCATATCCATTCATCTACAATATGAACTACTAATAAAACTAAGTTCAACATTATAAATCCCAGCCGTTGTTTCTTCATTCCAAAAAACAAGAATCCACGAAAAAAAACTATTATATATACAAGGTGTAATCAAAACGAAGAGTCAAATATTGATATCAGTAGTGGAAGTTTGTCAGAGAAGATAATAAATAAACATCAATTCACGGTAACACCAATTCATGGTAAATTACAACAATGTTACTAATTATAGGGTAATGAAAGGGAGCGTGTTGCGTTGACCACATGGCACTCTTTCAACGAAAAGTTTGCGCAACGCCCTACATGGGCTGTAGAGGAGCCAAAAGAGATTTAGTTCACTTTAATACTTTTAGTTCCCCCAGACTCTTATTCTGAATGAATGAATGAATGAAAAAGCGTTCTCCTTCCGACCATGAAGGAAGCGCCAAAACATGGAAGCCATGAATCAACTCACCAGTCAGAGCATGAGAAAGATTTCAAGGCTATTCAAAGTAATATGCTTCCAGCCATAGAAGTAAATCACAGTAAAAGAGAGAGAGAGAGAGAGAAGCAGCAGAGACGAGCCTGTTTTGGTGTTTATTATGTATAAAAAAAAAGGCCATATCTAGAGAGATATACTTTAATGAGTGTTCTTTTCAATTTAGCTTCCGGTGTTTTTGTGTTCTTAACTGATGAATGAATTTGCTTCCTTCCACTGTGTATAAGGAACGTTCAGACGAAAAGAAATTAAGTCTGTAATTGACGAACACTGCAAAACAACAGTAAGTTAACAACAACAGGATTAATAAATAAAATAAAAAAAGTCTAAGTAACTTTTAAAACACGTTTAAACTTCCATTATTGAGCTAAAACCTATAACAATGAAGCTCTTTCAACAATGAAGAAAAATGAAAATAAAAAAATCGGCATTGATCGAACTCTTGAATTGGTTATGAACTTTCTTTCCTGAAAGTTAGAACTCTCTAGGATTGAATTTGTAGGAGCAGCATTGAAATTTCATACAATGATAAAAATACATTAAACACATAGGAAGATAGTGCTGCCATCTTCTGTTGGAGATCGTTGCTTTACATTAACCTTAAAATTATCTGGCAAGTTATAAAGTTCTATATGGGTTTTGAGAGAAGACGTAGTTGAGATGTAACTAAGTAAGTTAGAAAAGTAAGTAATAAGTAAGAAAGAAGTAACGATGTTCCTTAACTGACTCTTCTAACGCACACACACACATACACACAAAGACACAGATAAAGAAGAAGGAAAAAAAAGTTTCATTCCTTCCAATAAGCAATTGTTGATTCTTTCCATGCCTAATTCCCGAAGCCATCCATGGTTTTACCTTCATTTACATGCCAGAGGATATGCCCCGTGTTTCCTTCACAGGTAATCAAAAACACAATTATTTATTTCCTCTTTCTGCTTCCCGTATCATTTTCGATGACTGATAACGCATCCAGCATCGAAGCCTAGAACATATTAATTAGCGAGAGATCCTCCAGCTATTTCTCCTCTTTAACCATTCTTTCCTAATCAAACCATTTTCAAAAGTCAGAATATGGTTGATCGATAAATTGAAATTATAGTCACACATCAAATCAGTCTCCTCATCCAAAATAAATTAATTAATTTAATTGCTATCTCTGAGCTTAGAGCTGGTCTCAATTCGCATGACAAGCCTAGTTGCCTACGATGGAAGTGGAAATCATTGATTGTTCCATTTTGATTATTCGATTATTTTTTATTTTTTTTTTTGTTTAAATATGCAGAATCCAAAAATTCAGAAATATGAACAATGAGGGGTTAACATGATAAAGCTTACGGATACTGTATATATATATTTGTCCTATTTTTAAAATCGTAGGTGTAACAGTTTGGACATAGCGTTGCACTGTTCCAGGTCGATCAAATAATTCCAAAATGATTTTCTAATTATTTCCAAAATTATTGGACTTTTTTTTTTTTTTTTCAATTTCCCTCGCCACGAATTGGAAATACTGTTTGGAACTTATTCCGGAGTTTTTGTGTTAATTTTTTTACATTGTGCAGGCTGGATAATCCGTCAAAAACTTGAGACATGGTGTCTGTTGGTTTGGACAGTCTTCCAGAAAAAGGAATAAGCAAGCAAGTGACTAGGTACCATCCTGCCATTAACGCAGTAAAATTGAGAAAATTCTTAACGAGAATTACTGGTGACAGGACTCGAACATATGGGCTTCCGAAATGGTGTTCCAAAGACCACATTCCTATCACTGGACCAGAGAAAAAGGCTCTTATCTCGCGAATATATGCAAATTAAGAGGACACGAAATACGCGAATTGCGAGGATGTTCTGTAATTGCATAATGAATTATTAGTTTCCTACAAGAAACCCAAAAAGTGGACCGATCATTCCGTGTAACCATGCTCGTGTCTATCACCTTAGAAAAGGAAACTTATCGTTACAATATAAAATCGATTATACGGAAATCGATTATCCGGATGATAGTTCATTCGGAAAGTTCCGAGTCATAAACAAAAAAATGAAGAAATGAGCTATTTTAAACTTCAACAGTACTTTTATGCTATGAATTATGATAGTTCAATTTATATTTTCTTGAATATGTATTATGTGCAATATGTTCGCACTTATTGTTGTTTATGAACACATCTTTTTTTAGTCCTTTAACAGTGCGGTGTTATTACTCTAAAGCTATTAAAACCAAAGTTATATTAAAGGTTACAAGAATGAATGGATAAGTCGATTTTATTTCCATATTTAGCGCTATATTTTAAGCCATAATCGATTATCCGAAATATCAGTTTTTCGGACCCCAATTAATCTGTATAATCGATCCTTTACTGTATTTATAGTTTAAGCTAATAATAGAAAGTTGTGTACTGAAACTAGAGTCAAGCTAAAAGCTCATACCTATAGAGTTTATAAAAGCTTCATACCTATAGAGTATATAAAAACTCATACCTATAGGGTATATAAAAGCTCATACCTATAGAGTATATAAAAATCATACCTACAGAGTATATAGAGCTCATACCTATAGAGTATATAAAAATCATACCTACAGAGTATACAAAAAGCTCATATTTATAGAGTACATTAAAATCATACCTATAAAGTATATAAAAATCATACTTATAGAGTACATAAAAGCTCATCCCTATAGAGTATATAAAAATCAAAAACTGTATACGTAGTGGTAAAAATGAGGTAAATTCCTATGCATAAAGGGTGTTTAGAATGTACAAAGGCGTCACCATCATAACTTTCATACTTTCTGTTGATGTTTTTAACCCATTAATCACACTGATTGAAACACTTTGGAAGGCCATTGAATGGGTATTATGGACGTTCAAGAATAAAGTTGAAAAGTTCGTCAAATTGTTATGCAACCCGTCATACATAATGAATTTTTAAGTGTCTAGTTTTAGGCGTAATATTTAAATGTGAGTTTGTTTCATATTATCGTAACGAAGTCTGAAGATAAGTCAGTTCTAATCCATGGATGTCTAAAGTCCATAAATAATTTAATGTGAATAAAACACAATGACGATCTTAATCGATTCTTTGAAGAGTATATGTTTAAGTTTATATAACAATATAAATTTTATTGTTTGCCTTATTTTAGTAATTATAACGTTTCAGATCTCATCAGCACTAAATATTGTATTTCATTTTCAACATACGCCACTCATTTCAGAGAAAATAAACAATTTATATTGCAGAGGTTATTATTCATCCATCTTCATAAGCGATCAGACTTAGCTACATATGTGTACAAATGCATAATACAACAGATTAATATCCACAAAATACGCATCCTTTCATTAGAACTAGTGCTTAATTATTAAAAGTACGAACTACTATCCACAATTATACACATTTTTGTTGGTTTTTCAATTAAAATTATATTCAAAGAAACGTTTAAATCCAAAATATACGAGGGTCGTATTTCTTTAAGTGACATCAAAGGATACTTACAAATCTTTAAGTGACACCAAAGGATACTTACAAAAAGAAAGTGCCTGGTCTGAAAATGGTTACAATCCGTTGAAGTAATCTTATAGTGCTGCGCAAATGTTTTCAAACATCTAGCGAGCACTGAATGCCGTTGAGGGCACCATTTTGTGACTATGTACGAAGAAAGCGCTCTACGGCAGAAATGATGATGTTAGTGAGAGTAGTAGCTCATTCATTTTTTTTGGGGGGGGGGGGAATCGTAGTCACATAGACTCATGTCAATTTAATAAGCGGAGGTGCTCAAGTATCTGCCAGAAATGTGGAAAATGCACCGAATTGAAGTTGACCCGTTGCGGTACGAGGATGTTTCCGTCGTGTTATTTGGTGCCTGATTCACGATAACCTACAAATGCCATTGGCTATATAGCAACGGTGCATTGTGGTAGAGCTGACTCACCACAAGTCTCCTGCAATCCCTCGAAAATTTGCAATGCGTTTTTTTTTCTCTTGCAACTTATGTATAACTATGAATATGCGTTGTTCCTGGCACGTAAAGATTATTTAGGCGATCAAACCCTTACACGCTTACACACCACTTTCACAACGTCTAATTCACTATCACTGGAAACTAATCTGCAACCAACACGTGTACAGAACACTGAAGAATAAAACTCGTTCTTCATTTGTCTCAGCAACAAAAGACGAGCGAATTCCAACTGTGTTACTACTTCAAGAGAAACGACCCTCGTATTTGCTTTCAGTATTTTCCCCCACTATCCATCACTGGAAACTACCGTCAGTTGTCATACATAGTGACAACTGTTCTGCTTTTCACATAACTTTAGGAGCGCAAGTAACTGACTCCGCGATTGATTAATTTCACTCCGCTGAGACAATCATGGCTCGCCCCAGGTAAGTACCTAGAAGTAGCTTTCAGGAGAGTCCATCGCCTTTGAGCGGCGAGGTCCGAAGTCTACCTGGTTGTGAAATTTACGAAAAACGCATATAATTTTTCTAAAAAAAACAATCTGAATTTCGGGAGGCGCAGTCTCTAACTCGCCTCGACATTCGATTAGTGGAGCTAAAAGATGATTAAAATATACACGCGAAAGTGCAATATACTTGTACATGGACCAACCGTGAGTTGTTAGCAGACGGCATTTATCGTGACAGGTGCCACGACTGTCACAACCTTCATCGTCAGCATTACGAAATTATGTTAAAAACCAGACAAGAATTTGTCTAGCCTAGCCAGTTAATATAGACCCTTAACAATTGGTTTCTGAACCAATACTACAACGAGTTCTATGATTACCTAGGCCTAGTACGTTGGAAGAGGTCCGTGTGAACACCCGATGCATTATTTTTTGTCCACCAAGCTTATATAATAATAATAACCACTGGCGTTACAAACCGAAAGGTTCTGAGCCTGCCCCAACGCTATCTGACCGCGGTTGGTAGAACTGCGTCCACCTGAGTGACGACCGTGGGGTCAGCACTGCGCGTCACCTTGACCACAAACAGGCGTATCAGGGGCTTTCTAGACCAAGTGGTCGTCACGTCTTTAGTCACGTGACTTCCCAGTTTGCCTCATGACGCTGGGTGGATGCTCCATCCGGGTATTGAACCCGGGACCACGCGGACAGGAATCCAACGCTCTAACCACTAGACTGTGGAGCCCCTCATCAAGCTTATATACTGTATATAAACGTGCGACAGGGTTGTATGAGTGTGAAAATGTGTAAGTACCACTGTAATTTTACAGGTACAGTATTACAAAAAGGGAGAGCGTGAATATAATGTGTAAGATTACAATCATTCATTCATTTAAAAAGTTTTTTACACACAAAAACAAACATGTGCACACACAAACTCACACATACACAAAAACAGAATGTCACTCATATATACACACCCACCCACTCATACTTCACTGAATAATGTATAATTCAAAAGACTATGCAGATAATGTTAGCATGACTACTTTAGCTCTTTCATTCCTTTAGTTAATCTTTTTAAAATGAATTGCGCGAAAAGATTTCTACATCTTCCTACGAAAGATGTGTATCAGTACCTTACCCCCCACCTCCCACCTCCCCCTAAAAAAAAGAATACATTTTGTTGTTCATTTTGGGATTCTTCTCTTAGCTTATCTTTTGAGTCAGTTTTACCTTCTCCTTCCCCCCTTCCCGGCTTCAATCTCACCACTATTTCTTGCCTGCTCTGTTTATCATGCAAATCATATATATACTGATTTAGAGAATTGATATGTTCATTAAGATTATAATCTCATTTTTATTTTTAAATAAAAAAAAAGTATGTTTCTTTTTCTTCTTTCATTTAAATCCCAAAGAATAAAGACTTCACAATTAAGTGTCAATTTGTAATGATGTATTGTCCCTACTGGTGAACTTTTTCAGCTCATTCAAGGTTATACAAAATACATTTCTAACACGAAATAGACTGCATAAAATAACCATCCACCCACTTTTTTTTTCACTAAAAAAAATTGTCTTTAAAACTCGGGAATGGTACATACATAACACGTGTGAAGGAGGAAGATGTTTTGTAAAAAAGAAAAGAAAAGAAAAGAAAGAGAAAAGTTACATTTATGGAGAAATTAGAAATCGAATTAGTTTTCCCCGCTGCGGGCAAACAAACACTAAATGTATGGCGATATTCTTTCTCATGCATGACTGTGTACGTCGGATATGTCAGCATTTAACATGTCAGCAATGACACACCTTTGCAGTAATATTGCTACATTGAACTGAAGATATAGTATGTATGGCCTTTTGGCAACTATGGCTCAGACCGAGATAGGGTAGGGAAAAGGGTGAAGAGAGAAGTTGTCCAGGACCTACGCTGAAGGTACCATCACAGCATTTGCCTGGAGTGGCTGATGAAAAATACTGAAGAAATCTCAGTCAGAATGGTCATTGGTATCGAACCCAGGACCTTCCGAATGCGAAGTGAACGCTCTACCAACTGTGTTACGACCGTTCGATACAATATTGATTGTTTTGTTCCATGTCATTGTGTTTTTATGTGGAGTGTGGAAGGTTCCACAAAACTGTTGAATTAATGACGTCAAATAGATTAATTACTTCCTCGGACATCGTCTTTGCTTTTGATCGGTATCTAAATGAATGGAGTAATAATTTACAACCACTTCATCAAAATAATATAGTTCAATTATCAGTTACCTTCTGTTTTATTCATTAGACATCCGTTTTCCCCTTGTTCGACTCGGAGAAACGGAGAATCAGGAATGATACGTGAGGTGAAGATCCAATCTTACCTTGTTGGATGAAATACGACGTTCTCCTGGTTTCTATTCTTTCCAGAAAATTTGCGCACTTTATTTGGATCCAGCTAAATTTAAAAGGAAGGACATTCTACTCAAATGAAGGAAATGAAGGCGTAGCAACCGGCGCACTAGACGCTACGGGGCAGTAGAAAGCAGTGACAGCCAATCAGAATTATCTATTTACCTCCTCTAACTAGGGTTGAGAGCGAAAAATAAAAAATATGCAATGCTAATTGGGGAGTTAGTTACATAGAGATTATGATGGATGTTCCGCCCTCTGCCAGGTCTTGAACCGAAGGTTCCTGGGTACGGTGAACCGATGGTGGTTGATCACTGCCTTCCATTGAATGAAGATGACGTCCTCAGGACGGGACCTACAGTTTAACGTAGACTTAGATCCACTTGTGTCCCCCACCGAGCCATCGTAGCTCAGTGGTAGAGCGTTGGTGTAGAATTCGAGAAGTCCTGGGTTCGATCCCAGTGGCCAACTGTTCTGACAGGTTTTTCCAGGGATTTTCCTTAATCAAAGCAAGAAAATGCCGGGATTGCACCTTCCACATTGGTCCTGGCTGACACCTTACCGAATCCTTTCCCCTCCCCTATCCCGGCCTGTACCTTACATACCTAAAGGCCATAAATACAACTCAAATTTAAATACATGTGTCCCTATCAAGAATTGAAACCGGGACCTTTTGATTACAATGCAGCAAGCGTTACTAATCCCCCACAGGGGAAAGAAGTACCAAATTTCAGTTGCGAAAGCCAGGCAAAAGCGACAACACAAAGTCGATGTTCTGACTGCATCACACCATCTGGCAGTCTATGGTTCTATACGAGCTTTCGATCTATGTGGTTTAATTAATTATGCAGTTATATAACAAGGAGGAATTTAAAATTGTTACTCTGACAAATGAACATAACATATGCATATAAGGAAAAATTAATTGTTTATTTTTCTCGCCTTTTCCCCAGATTTTTCCTCCTAAATACTCCCCCATCTTCCTACACTCTCAACAAAACTCGGCTTCTATCTATTTGGGGACTCCCTATTCCGGCATTTACCGTATTCATCCGACCTTGACGAAACTAAGCATGCTAAGGTTTGAACACAGGAAACACAATTAATGTTTATTATGATTGTAGTGTCACGGAATTTCTTTTACATAATTATTTAAAAAAGAAAGGAGAGAAAGATAGATAGATAGAAAAGGTCAGAAACACTTGCTAGCACAGAACACGAGAGAGGATTTGCGTCTCCGTAAAACGTTGAGCAAACAAGCGTAATTACAGCCTTTTTTTTTTTTTTTGAAAAGAATCATCGTCAACGCGACGCGATGCGCACGCCGAAACTTCTCTTTTGATACTCTATGTGGATTTTTTTTTGTGTATTATTTTTTCTCGCATCATTTACCAATCGCACCTGAAAATTTTGCATAACAATAATATGGGGTTCCATAAATTTCTGGAACAATTCCAGTATATGGAAGGAAGAATGCATTGCATAATATATTGACAATAGTTTGAGTTGCTCTCTTAGTATTTATTGATTCCTTTAAGTGCGTACCGAGCCGCCGTAGCTCAGTGGTAGAGCGTTGGCGTAGCATTCAGGAGGTCGATCCCAGAGGCCGGCCATCCTGACTGAGTTTCTTCCAGGATTTTTCCTGTCACGCTATAGGCAAATGCCTGGATGGCACCTTCAACATAGGCCCTGGCCAACACCTTGCCGAATCCTTTCCGTTCCTTTATCTCGGCGTGAGCCTTAGGTGCCTAAAGGTCATAAATAAAATTCAATTCAAACCATTCATTCAATTCATTTCTCTTTCAGGACTCCCTCGTAGTCTCCCATTCTTCTGGACATCATCTGCGCAGTGATATCTATTGTCTTTAACAGGGCTGCTGTTATTCTGCCGGTAATACTTTACAGTTGCGAAAGGTGAAGTACGGCCCTAACAGATGAACATAAAAAAATACGTGTATTTGAAAATAAGGTACAGTACAAGAGTACAAGTCCGATAGTCCGACACGTTCGGGACCGGCCCGGTGCCGGATTACCGAAAATGCAGGACTATCGGGCGGTACCAGGCTAAGTCGTACAGCGAAAACAATGAACTAAACCTGTGTGTAGCGACAGCCGAGTAAAGTCCGAACGCTTCCGATTGATTCCGAACAATGCTGATTGCATCTAACAGTAGCACACGCGTAGTGGACACTTTCGAACCGCGCCAAGCGCTTTCAACTGTCGTTCACAAGCGTTTACAGGAAAAAAAACAAAAAACAACTGGGATGGTGCCGGACAATCGGGCGTTACGGACTGTTGGATACCGGTCTATCGGACTTCTACTGTATTAAAAAAGATATACGAGTTAAAATGAGGCGAGATGGCCGGAGAATAGAGGAGACTGCATAATGAACTGCACAGACTATGATTCACTCGATATTATAAGAATAATGAAATCACGGCGGCTAAGATGGGCAGGCCATGTAGCTCGGATATGAGGCAACGAAGATATTCCATCGTGGATTCGTGGCTCGTAAGCTGCAGGGAAAGAGGTAGTTCGGAAGACCGAAATATCGTTGGGATGACACTGTTATGAAGGGATCTTCTGGAGTTGGACGGTTATGATGAAAACTGGCTTGATTTTGCCCAGGATAGGTAGGATCCAATGATGAACGTTTGTTACTGCGGCGATGAAATTGCCAGTTCCGTAAGCCATAGAGTTATTTGACCTTTTTCCCCTTTTAAATAAACTGCTAGCATTCTTTACTTTTAATTACCTCCTCCCTCCTTGAGAAGAAAGAAAAAATATTGGTCATTATTCTGAGATTATTAAGGACACCGAAGATATAGATGCTCAGTTATCACTGTATGCTTAATACAAAACCAAACATGTTTAAATATATAAACAGGCAAAAAAAAGAAAAACTAATGTTAAACCAAATAATACAAGAGACAGATAAATGGAGAAAGGTTATTACCTCCTCGTTGTGTACAGAAAGAATAAAAAATGATTAGATTTCGAAATATACACACAAAAAATGAAGTTCTTGCGAAATATTAAGAGGACCTATTTCGTCTCATTATATTGACAAAAGTGAGTGAACTTAAAAAAAAAAATATCATCTTCAGAAAAACGTAACATCTTACATAAACATCAAACATGTAGGTAAATAGCGATCGGAAATACAATGAACTTCAATAAACAAAAAAGGTAGATCTGTTTGCCTGTTACCATAATCGTGATTTTTTTTTCGTGTCGTAAATATTACGTTTCACATTGTTTTAAACAATGACGATTATATTTTAATATGGCTACCTCGTTTCCAAACAACTTTATGTCGTAAAAGAATAATTTTGTCATACACTGAATAGCTACCACTAGCTTGGAGAAAATATTTTTTTTATATACATAAATTTGGTTATTTTGTTTTTACCATTGATTTTGCGTTGCAAAGACCTGAACAATTAGAAGACATGGAGGTGACAAATTTTGGCCATGGAGTTGACAATAAGCCATTTTATGTAAACGGCGTGTTTTCTTAAGAAAGTTTTCATGATATATTTATTCAACTAGAAAAGAAAGTGACACATTAACCATGGAGGTGATAAATTTTGGCCATGGAGCTGACGAAAACATGTTTCAAGACATTTTATGAAGCTACGTCTTCTGTTAAGAACATTTTTCATGATAATCCTATACATATATTGTTTCGTTAAAACAAAAATACTATGGAGTTGAGGGAAACAAATGAAACATATTGGAAACCAAAATAAGGGCACAGAAAAAGTCAGAAATTTACAGAATGAATCACCTAAGTCTTCAGCTAACTCCTCGCCAAAATGGCTGCTTCTTATCAAGGGTCCAATAAATTTCGCAGCAGCGTTGCCAGCACATTAAAATAACACAATGTTGCCATGGGGCTAACATACTGTACAATTTAGTTACAGCTATTGATCACTATATCTGAAACACGTTGCAAGATACAAATCTCACTCCAGTAGCCAATTTCATTTTTCAAATAAATTTAAACAACTACCAAAAAGGTGCATTTTCCTTTGGTTATACTGGATGAAAATATTGAAAACTGAAAGAATTACAAGACATTTTTAGTTTTAAAGAAAAATTTAAAGAAATATATAATTCCACTGTGGGATTCTCTCTTTAATCCCCAACGTATGATTTGCGGTACCCTAGGAATCCGCGCACCAAATTATATATTTTTAAAAATTATTTTTAATCCGTTTCAAAAAATAACATGAAAAAAAAAGTTGTACTCACAAAAAAGTACTGCGCTTTTTGTAAGCACATTTTTTTTCTTAGCCTTGATTCAGTGAATATAATTTATAGACTATGAAAGGAAGGAAGGAATGCCAGTAGAATATCTTGCCTGAGAATGTTTTCAGGTTTTCTTCACTCGGTTTATTTTCACTGTTGTCTAACTTAGCAGCAACTTAAATTGAAAAACATGATTCTACTTCTACTAATACAATAATTTCCACTGATTTATTTATTTATTTATTTATTTTCGTTACTGAGTTTGAGATAGGCAAGGAGGAATAATTAGCTCGTTAAGAAATATGAATCTGTATTTTGCACTCTCATATGGAGCTCTCCAAACCCTACCGATAAAAATGTCAATGTAACTATTTTCCATTGTTTTTTTTGGGGGGAGGGGCGAATTTTACTTATGGGCTTTAGGCATCTGAGGCTCAGGCCGGGATAGGTTAGGGGAAAAGATGTCGGCCAGGGTCTAAGTTGAAGCTTCCATCCCGGCACTTGCCTGGTGTGCCTGAGGAAGAACCCTGGAAAAACCTAAGTCAGGATGGTCGGCTGCCGGGATTGAACCCACGGCCTCCCGAACGCTACACTAACGCTCAACCACTGAGCTACGGCGGCTCGGTTTGGAGAGGAAGGATGTGTAAGGTGTATTAGAATACTCACTTTGAAGAAACAAGAGAAAAAGGCGCGAATATCCAATTAGCTTAGATAATATTAGCGTTGGATTTAGTATTCTTCATGTGGTTTTGATAAGATGTTACCTATTCGTAAACTTTGCCTTTGTATTCGCTCTGCCTTGCTCCCACTTCACTCAGCCAAAGATAAAAATATTTTTATTTTATTTTTTTATTCCAGACTTTGTCAGAATTTATAGCAGTTGTTTGGAGGGTTCGGAGCCTTTACGACTGACGGACTGAATTATATATTTCTTTTGGAGTTCGATGGGGCCGCCATCTGGTAATGTTATTTGTGAAGACCTGAAAGTAATAACTCAAATAGAAACAAGGCCTTTGTGGTGGGAGTTGGGGAGTTCGGCGCCTGCCTGTCTTAATATGTAATTATGTCCATAAACGCAAGCTATCATTAAAAATAATAAAAACTCCAAGGTGGCCAGTGATTTAGGACTTTTAATTAGTTCCCATAATTCGCTTTGCAAGCTGTTGGACATGGGTTACCACGTCTCTTCCATGTAATTGGGTAATACATGAGCCGCTCCTTGATTTTTCCCCTTCTTGTTACAAGTTACGCTCCCATGCACGAATTTTGACAGCAATCGAACTCTTTTTCTTTCTAAAAAAAAAATATATATCCTCTTTAGATCAGTGTTATGTACATACAAGAAATGCTCGTTGTTTTTTCACACTTCTTTTCACACCGAGGAGGAAATCCGTAATTGCAAGTTTTATGCCTTATTTAGATCAAATTATAAGTGAAGGCGCCAGCTTACGCGTGTTAAAAAATTTACTTTCGAAATGAGTGTTAAGATCTCTAATTCGGTGTCGGTTTAATCGAATAATTTGTTATTCGAATATTCTCGATCCTAGTATTCAAATAGAATGTATCTTAGAATTGTACAGATAGCAGCTACTCAAATATTTATCCGAAGAACAAATGCTCCAGCAATCCATATTCTAATTGCGTAGCAAAGCTCCACGTTAAAAAGAAATAATTAAAAAAGGATTTAAAAAACACACACACACACACACACACACTTTAAAGATGGACTAAAAAGTTAAAATAAAAATTGAATTAATCTTATGAATAGGATAATAAAAGCGTGGGTGTTCTTAGATATTATGATTTTATGATAAGGTAAGCAAGAGCACCCACGCTTTTATTTTCCGATTCGTAAGATTAATTCAATTTATTAATTTTTACTTTTTAGTCCATCTTAAAAAGCGTGTTTTTTTTATCTTTTTTTTTTCGTATTCAACTCTTGGTCATATACCTTTATACCGAATTTCATTTCTTTAGATTCAGTGGTTTGAAAAATGATTTTGGGGACTATTTTGGATTAAAGATGGCGACTTTTTTAAAAAAATGTTTTATTATATTCTCGTGACTTTCTCATGATGGTACACCTTCATTTAAAATTTCATTTCTCTAACTCGAATGGTGTGAAAAATGATATTTGGGAGGCTATTTTGAATCCAAAATGGCAACTTATTCAAAATGTTGTAATATTTTCCTAAACTACTTTTTATGATACACCTTTATGCTAAATTTCGTATCACTAGTTCAAACGGTGTAGAAAATGAATTTTTGTGTCCGCCATGTTGGATCTAAGACGACGTCTTTGGAGAAATTTGGTAATATTTTCGTAACCTACTAGTAATAATATACCTTCATACTAAATTTCACTTCGCTAGCCCCAGCGGTTTAGGCTGTATATTCTATATAACAATGGGTTTGGCGGCCATTTTGGATCCAAGATGGTGACTTTTTCATTTCTCTAGATCAAACGATGTGAAAAATGCATTTTTTTATCCGCCATTTTGTATCCAAGATGTCGTCTTTGGAAACGTTTGGTAATATTTTCGTAGCCTATTAGTGATAGTGTAACCTTATACCAAATTTCGCTTCTATTGCTCTAGCAGTTTAGGCTGTGTATTCTATACAACAATAGGTTTGGCGGCCATTTTTGATCCAAGATGATGACTTTTTCAAAATATCATAAGTTAATATTGCATTGTCATTAAGTTCTGAGCTATGTTTAAAGTTTCAAGTCTCTAGTTCATCGAGATTGCAAAATTTGTACCGAACAGACAGAGAAGAAAGCGAATTAATAAAACTTTGTATTTTTGGGCCATTTTAGTAACTAATGATTTCCGCCCGTCTCCAATGTCCCCACTGTTAGTTTCTGAAATCCACACACATCAATGCCCTGACCGATATTCGAACCAGGAACTTTGGATTTGCCTCTTTTTCCATATGCCTACCGTGGTCGGCTAAAGCTCCACGTATTGACTCACTGAATTATCAGATAAATTTATGCGCAATTATAGGAGATACCTTTTTCTTGGATTATCCCAATAACAATATTCGCCTATTATTATATTCGATCAAGCTTCTGATAAGTGAATTTTGAATTTTATTTATGGCCTTTAGGCATCTAGGGCTCAGGCCGGGATAGAAGAAGGAAAATGATTCGGCCAGGGCCTATGTTGAAGGTGCATTCCCGGCAACTGCCTGGTGTGACTGAGAAAAACCCCTGAATAAACCTCAGTCAGGATGGCTTCAGATAAGTAATTACTATTAGAACTATTCTTTAACAGTTCTATTTTCAAATAGAAACTAGTACTGGATGGAAATGGGAAACGTTTGAAATCTAGATCGGAAGGAGAATGGGGAAAAGATGCTCGATACAAAAGTTAGATATTACAGTCGCGGACTTAAGGCTAATTCACACATACGGTGCGTGCCCATGCCATGCCCCAACAGTGCTGTCTTGAAATGAAACCATCCCGGTTGCAATAACATCTTCCTCCTTGCAACTGATGTAGAGCAGCACAGCATGGGAACGGCATGGGCACGGCACTGTATGTGTGAATTAGTCTTTAGCATTCAACTTGGAATGGAACGTAGATTCGAGTTCTGTTGTCTCCTATGCTGACTGACGTTTTAAAATATTCCCCTTAGTTTCACCAGATGAATACCAGTATTGTACACAGACATAAACCTTTACCGATACTTTCCCTTCCGTAGTTCAAGAAAAATGCTCGCCGAAGGACTCAGTTTCTAGATATGTAGTGAGTTTATGTACTATCTTAAATCGTCTTAATTCTATTTTACGTTCCTTCGTAAAAAAATAATTTTGAAAGCATTTTAAATAATACTTTTCTTAAACAATTCGTACTATAAAGTAAAAAATAATTTTGTTTATTCATGACTGAAAAGAAAAGCATGTGGCGCGCTTTCATATTACAGTCCCTTTATAAATTCTTGAATTGGCGTGCCCCATGCTTATTCTTTTTAGTCATGCATAAAAATTTTCTTTCTTTTTTTTTACTTTTTAGTACGAATTGTTTTAAAAAGATATGTCTTTAAAAAGTTTTTTTAGTAGTTTTTCCTAGTTATTTCGATGTTCGGGTTAACTTTTCTCAAGCTATATTTTGTGACTCAAATCCTAAAGCGTTATGCAACCAGGAAAACCCAATATCATTGCAGACTAGTATTTATTTTAGGATAAAGAAGTCCGTATTAAAAAATACATATTAAAATAATGCTTTTAAAATATATATAAATATACAGAAAAATATAAAGTAACAATGAAATATTGTATTGTCACCCGACTTACGTCACTGCAAAATTTCATCATTGTATGACGTCGGGAAATGAGTGAAATTAACGTTCCAAGATTTGAGGAAACCACGAACCATTGTGAACTAAAGAAAAGAATGTAAAAAGATGTCTCTTTGATTCAACATCTTTCAGTGTTGTAGGACGACCCCTACTTTTGCTGTTAAATCAACACAATAAACGGTATTGATTTCGGTAATTTAATACAATGGATATATTGTTGATGCTGATTCCACATAATGAGGGGTATCACTATCACAGTGATGAATCAGCGAAATCAGGGACCCCGTCAGGATTTTCAGTTTCGGGGGAGTGTAAATTCAAAATTGAGAGGTGTAAGTGAAGTTTTGTACGGATTCTTTCGATTTTTTTGACCGAAAATAAAGATCGGGGGGTACGCTCGAGAATTAGGGATAATACCCTGCCACATGGGAGTCTGGCAAAATCGCTCAGTGAAATCACACAACAAACGGTGACGATTTAACACATAAAAGTGTTGAATTTAACACATCCATATTTTTCGCAGTGTATCTTGCTTCCCAATCCTTAGTTTATATACAGCAGTGGACATACGATGCTATTTTCAAGACATTGCAAGAAACTCAATTACACGTTTGGAACTGATATTAATATGTTCTAATACCTTGATTAAAGAAATGCTCTGGCAGATCCTTCCGATTCCACCTTGACTTCGAAGGCAACCAGAAGATGCTCTCAAATTCCTGAATAGCTAATTATGTGTCTTATCATTTTATCGTTGTCGGTGCCTATACATTATCTTAATTGACACGCTCCGGTTAATGACTTCTTCGTCTGAGATCACAACGCCATCTGTTGTTAAGAACTTCATTGCTTGTCCTATTTCTTTTTTCCACAGGTGATATGATGCAATAATATTTCGTGTGTTATGACGTGATAGCTTTCTTATGTTGAATTATTGATTTCAAACTCAAAATCTGCATAACATTTTAATCCAAGTCTTAGATTATTATTTTTAGCTTTTCTTGTACTTATTTATAAAAACAATAAAATATATCAGTCTGTATCCTTTTGGTTCTAAAGGGTTTTTTGAACTTCTACGGACAAGACCCTCATTTTGAGGGGTGGGAATCCGTTCAATAGACCCCCAACTTAATTTCAGAGTTCATGAGCACGGAGAGCTAGTATAGTAACCATTTTGCCACTCAAGGGGTCTGCTCATTGAGTTTGTAGAGTTCGTGTATTTCCGTAATAATTTATTTAATCATTTATTCGAAATTTTATTCATAAGTTGGGAACCACTGGCTTGGGAGACAATCCGAAAAACAAGCAAGTTTTGAAATAAAGAAAAATCTGTGAAGGAAAAAAAATCATTTTCACAGAATCGCATACATCCTTTATAATGCGGCCCTCTTCCTTAGCCAGTTTGACCTGGTGGCAAAAAAGGTTGGAGATCCCTAATATATTACATTAGAAACAGAAGTTTCCAGAGTGTCTGCGTGTTTGTGACCGGATATTTTCACGAAAATTACGTGCTCAACCACTATCATTTTTGGTATTATATGTAAGCTTATGAATTTATTATGTCTGTCTATGTGGCCTTTAGCTATCTATAATAGAGTCCTCTGCTGGAAATCTATGGCGACTCAGTGGTAGAGCTCACCTCTGGTGCGTGGGGTCCTCGACTCGATCCCAGCTCATACCGTGTGCGTTTTGTGGTGGGCAAACACAGTGTGCGTGGGTTTTCTCGGAGTTCTCCAGTTTGCTCCCACTTTCTTCATTCCACCAATTTTCCCATCATCATCCATTCGGCCTGAGCCAAAGTTGCCTAAAGGCCTTAAATGCCATTCAATTCAATTCGAAATTCATGTGTGCAGGAGAACAAAAAAGAACATGTTGATATGGAACTCAGCAGCACAATTCTCCGAAATCAACTAAATATTTTGGATTCTGAAGAGTGCTTTGTTTGAACCCTTTATTCTCTGAAATTTTTTGCGCTAACATATAATTGTATAACGGTAATGCATGAATATTCATCTAAATGATTATTATGCGATGTTATAAGCACACAAAAAAAAAAACTTTCCCATTTTCTTATTCCCCGAAAAAAAAAACCTTCGTGGTGGCTCGGATGAGTCACCTAGTGGTGAGCCGACCAGCTTGAAAGACTCCCACCTCAATCCAACGAAAGCAACTTTCGGATTCAATGAATGAATGAGTAGCTTGGTAGGTAATCAACTAGCTGTGAATTGAAGCGACTCTTCGTGCGGTTTCACCTGGAAATTTTGTTGTTGTTGTTGTTGTTGTTCGTTGTGGGGGGGGGGGGAAGCTGCCACAAGGATACACACACATACACCGTGCCTCTAGAAACAAGACAGTGTGAGGTGGAAGCGATGGAAAAAATGGATAAACAAAGAAAAATAATTCGAAAGGGGATAATTTAACTAGTTTCTAACGACGTAGTAAGTGTTATTCTTGGAAAAATAATTTCTAATAACAAGAAAGTGCCTTATTTCTTATTCTCTTAGCGGCCAAACGAAGAAACGTAGCAGGTTGCCAGGAAACATTTTGTATACGGCGGAAAATAATAGCCAGTTGACTCCCTGTCTGTTTTCGGTTTCCAGTACTGGTTATTCGAATATGATGACGGATGTATTGCCCGAAGGCAGGTCCTGACCCGTAGGTCGTCCCTGGGCAAGGTAAACCGATGTTGATTTGCCACAACTTTCCATCGGATGAAATTCTAAGTACGGGACCTACGATTTAACGTGGGTTCCGAACTACATGTTCCGCCCCCACCGGGAAATGAACCCAGGATTCTTTGATGACCAGGCAGCCACTCACCCCCAGAGAACACGAATATAGGAGAACGTATATACAACACTTAGCAAAGTGTTTCACATTGTATAATCTGTTTAGTACTTCAACAATCGATACCATTGTTATTGAATGAAGAAACGAATAGATAATGAATTGAATTTATTTATGGTCTTTAAACATCTATGGCTCCAGCGAAAAGGAGTCGTTCAGGATCTAAGATGAAGATAACCATCCCGGTATTTTCCTGGTAAGAATTAGGAAAATTCCTGAAAAAAAACTAAGGATGGCTGGTCGATAGGATCGAACCCAGAACCTCCAGAATTCAGAGCCAGCGCTCTACCAACTGAGCTGCTGACACTCGGTAAGGGATGACGAATATGTAAAACGGTACGGAATAGAGATAAGGAAAAGATAAATACTCATAAATAAAAGATACAAGAAAGACGAAGGGAAAGGGAAAAAAGACAGCATAAGAACGAAATAAAATGTGAAAAATATAAAGGAAAGCAGGAGAGAAGAGGAAAAACAAAAAAGGATAAATGAAAAAGTGACAGAGAGGAAGGGAGATAAAACCAGGAAGAAAAGACATGAGAGAGAAACAGAGACTGACGGCGAAAGGAAGGGAGAAAGAACGAAGGAGAGAGAGAGGGAGAGAGAGGAAAGACGCACACGGAAATGCCTAATGGCTACGCAAAGCTTCACCGCCAAAGTGATTTGTTTATTACGAATGTTGCTTCCAAAGCCGCAAAGTTAAAACACTTCATAATAAACCAGAAATTATTCTAAGAACGAAAATAAAACCGAAAGAGTACGATGGTTACCTCTAAAATGCTCATTTCTAAGGATCTGTTTCGTCATGACTGTTACACATAAATACACATGAACAAAAAGAAGAAAAACCGAACACACACACACACACACAAACAGTAAAAAAAAGGGAGAACAAAGAAGAAGAAAATATATAAAAAACTTTGAAGGTACAGAGAGTATTTGTAGAATAATTTTCTTGGACGCCTTTCTGGCGCTACTTAATTATACACGATCTCTCGTCATCCTCAACAATAAAATAGAAAACCTGTAAGCTGAGACTCCGCCTGTTTTTACATAGTTCATTTGAACAGAGATGGTGCCAAGAAAAACAGCTCGTAGAAGAAATATCAGGCAACGTTTAACCCAAAATGATGCGGGAGGAGGGTGGGATGAATGTGTGTGTGTGTGTGTTCTAACCAAACGCGCATCAAACGTGCGATTAAAGAGGCTGACCATATCATAATTTATTTCTCTAAGGTGGCCGTATTCAGTGTGCAGAAACGTGGTCAAGAACATTTCTTTCATTGGCGAAAAAACAAATATATAAAGTATGTGAAACGATGCCGTCACTTCTAGCTCCAGCGAAAGCTCCATGCTCGTGGTTCAGTTAGTAGAGCATTATTTCGCATTCGGAAGGTCTTGGGATCGAACCCAGCAGCCAGCCATCTTTCACTGTTTTTCAAGAATTTTTTCCTTAGTCACACCAGACAAATGCCTTGCGATGGTATCTTCAAATCAAACTACGTCCTGGCCAAGTTTCATCCAATTGCTTCCCACATATCTCTTTGACGTCACTTGGAAATGACATTCTGTATATTGATTCGTACCAATAAATAAATTTGCATATCTTCTTGCGCGGTCTAGTTGATAGAGCAATTGTCTTCAGTGGGAGTCGTCCAGGGTTCCATTCCCGGTGGAGGCTCAAAATGTCAGTGTGTGTGATCCAGCATCGTGAGTACAACTGGGGAGATCCTTGAATTAGAATGTAACAAACAGACTGTGGTCACGAAATTCAGACACACGGCTAGTGTTGCCACGAGACGAGACGAGACAGAGAAAATGACTATAGAAAACGAGATGAGACAGAGCTCTCGTCATGCAAAGTATACATCTTTTCGAGACGAGACACCCTCTGGACAAGATATTTTCGAGACGGCAACACTACACACGGCTATGAAGAGGCTTTATGCTGACACCAGAGCCCTCTATTTAATATAATATAGTTGCCTGACAGACCAGGGCCTTTTAGGGTCTGCTGTGCCGTCCATTTCATTATATCTGATGTTGAGTTCGTTTCTTGTCACAGTGAGAAGGAAAATGCTATCGGTACGTACGACGTTGGCTAAGCAAATACCGTTGATAGATATGGTGCTTTATATAATATAGAGTACTTAATGGTAAACTCAGGATTATGGAACTGATATGTGAAATTAACTTCCAATACCACTGTGAATAACTTGAAACAATGACGTAATTCTCTGTTCCAAACCAAGGTTATCTACACTTTAGCGACCCTTCTTTAAGATTTGTTACGATGTTATTTAGTTTCAGTGCAAGAATTGCTGTACTAGCTCCATCAAAAATTAGAGTTACTAAATAAAAGAAAATAAATACAGAATTGAGATATATAGGATGTGTAAAAAGAAATTGTCGAAAATTGAGAGACAAAAGGGAGCTGTCTATGCTCGTCTACTGCGCATGCTCAATTACCTGACAAATAATTTGTTACAAAGGGAATCTCTATCATGCAACAGTCGTCTCAATTATGAACTTCGCTGAAATACAATCCCTGGAAACAATTTAAACTATGATTTGCTAAGCTGACGTCTTACGTCACCTGCCTCTTGTCGAGATCTTACGTCATTTGTGACGACGTCTCGTCACATTTATGTCCTAACTTATGCTTTCTATAGTTCCTCAAAGAAATACTTCCCTTGTTTCACTGTCAGCAATTACCACTCAATTTATAACAATTACTTTTTGAACATTCTGTATATTCTAACAAATAACAACCATTCATTGTCACGAATATATCTTCAAAAGAAAATAAAAAACATTTTTTGTTAATTTTTTTTTCCTCCGTTTTGTAGTGTATCATTCTTCACCCTTTTACATCATCTTCGTTCTATCACTCCGTTCTGTCTCTCTCTATTTCAAGTTAACCCTTCTCATTTTTATCCCACGCGTGCATCCACACGTGCGCGCGCGTGTATTTTCACCCTGACGTGTGTGTGTGTGTGTTCAGGAAGAGAAAAACTCTTTCCTTCAATTTGTATACCTGTTGAACAGGGTGAAACCCTTTATTGGAACTGGTGGTGGTGGCTGGTGGTGGTGGCTTGGTGCGGACGGGTTGTTGCACCCATCTGCCGTGAATAGGCAGAGCGCGTGGACGACTGACGGATGTGAAGACTTGTGTCGGTGATTCAAGAAAGAAAATAACCCGAATTTGATCCTTGGTAGAGGCACCAATAAAAAAACCTTTTGTGTATCATCCGTGGCAAGAACGTGTGCACTGGGAGATTATCGTCCTTAAGTTGATCACAACACAGGAAGATACAATGCTATATTTCCGGTATTCAAGAAGAAATAGAAGACGGAAAATGAAAATATTTGAAAGAATAATAATTAAGTCTACTAACAGAGGCAGGTTCTTCGAAGTTTAGCCTTCTCCATCTTTGTTTAGCCAAGGAATATTCTTCATTAAGAGGACTCCTCGCTTCAGCCCTCGAGTGATGAGTGGTGAGACATGACACTATAAGCTTCGAAAACGTATCACTCATCAATGGACAAGATCTCGAAATCGCTGTCCATTGTATTTCAAAGTAAATTGTAAGCTCTAGTGCGCTATTTGCTTACTTTTTGATAGTGCTCTTAGTTTTAGAAATAGTTTGAAAAACGTCAAAATGTGGGAGGTGGAGCGAGGAGGACTCTGAATGCTACAAAAGTGTTGATCTTCGGCCAACATTCCTTACTCTCAGCAGCATTAGGGAGGTCATTGGTTCGATCCGAGCAGCTGATCATTCTAAGATTTTCCAGGGTTTTTCCTCAGTCACACCAGGCAAATTCCGGGATACCACCTTCAACATAGGACCTGACCGACACCTTCCCGAATCCTTTCCCCTCCTCTATCCCGGCCTAAGCCTTAGATGCCTAAAGTCCATAAATAAAATTCAAACAATTACTCCCAGCATCACATCATCGATTCATCCCCACACTCACGTTTCAACGTCACTCTCATCCTCACGTTTCAATGTCTCCCTCACCCACCCTTATTTTCACGTTTCACGGTGTTTTGATCTAAGCCGCCATCTTAGTAAACGCTCTTCATTTATTTTTTATGGGTGTCCGTTCTACTCCTTTTTATCTCTGTGAGAAGCGTAATTTTAAACTTTTATTCTTGCCTAGTTTTTCGTCATACTTATTTTAATACATATATATGAGCTCCTGCGTAGCTTAGTCGGTAGCGCGCTCGACTTCAGTGCGAGCGGTCCCGGGTTCGATTCCCGGTGTGGGCTCAAAAATTTCGGTGTTGACCCAGCATCGTGAGACAATTGGGGAGCTGCTGTGAATAAAATACAGTGGCGATCACAGTGAGAGGTTCGGCTCTCCCCAACCCGTCTGGTCAGCGTGGGAGCAGTAGACCAACTCCTTCCTTCGGGGAGAGGCCTCATCCACTAGTGCATTGAATATGGCTGTGATTTATTATATGTCAAAATAGCCTCCAAGACAAAAACCATGAAAGCAGAACTTGAATATTTCGCTTCTGAGAGACAGAAAACGAATGAAATAAGTTCTATATAAATCAATGGAAAAGGGCATACCAAAATGGCGGGGGTGATCTACACCGTTAAATGCATTGAGTCAAATTGATTATTTAAAAAAAAATCGTAGAATTCTTTAGTTTAAAAATATTCGTGGAAACCAAAACGTTTTTTATTTCCGTTAGTAACGTTGCTGGAAAAATTTCCACGCATTAAATTGTCGGACATTTTCCAGGAAAAATGGCTGAAAAAAAAAATAACAGTTTAGGACGAAAATCTTACTTTGAGTTGAATTATTTGTAACGTTGCACTCATATCGTGACTATTTATTATTTGAGAAACAATTTTGTGATATTCTTTTTTTTTCTCCTCATTTTTTTTTTACGATATTGATAACACCTTAGTTATCAATCTCTCTCTCCCCCATCAACAAAAAAAAGAGACGAGATATTTCTAAGTAAATTCCACATTAGACAAGCATAGTTTCCCAACAAAATCTTTCTTTATACAATGGACCTGTCATATTGTACAAACACAGCATGTATGATAAATAGTCTTCATTGCTTTTTTATGGTCATTATTTCTTTGACTTCCGGGAGATTATAATATAGGGCAACGCTCATCGATATGGCTTATTCAAATATTAAATCAGTCACCTATTGTACTAGAAGTGAATCCTAAGGAAGATGATATTTCTAAAATTACATAAAAAATGTCGCAATATTTAATGATATCATTAAGGGAAAACCTACACGTGTAATCTGGCATTTCCTATCTTGTCAAATTTCCAGAATGGAACAGCTCAGTAGTAAGAGTTCAAAAATAGGCCTTAAAATGAATTTAAACAAATGTAATGCGCAATGAACGTGCTAAAGAAAGAAAGAAAGAAAGAAAGATACACGTACAGAATATCAGTATAGTTGATGCGTATGTTTAACTACGAAGCTGAAAACATCAAATACCAAGTTGACTGATGAAATGAATAGAAGATCAAGAGCTCGTGTGGGAGGGAAACTAAATTCTATTTCCAAGAACGAGCTATTAATGTCTCTCAAGCGTAAAGTCTACAATCAGTGTGTCTTCCCTGTGACGATATGCGGCTGTGAAACATGGGACATTGAATGCGTAAAACGACTCAAAGATTAAAAGTTAGACAAAGAACAATGGAAATATGCATGCTAGAAATAAGCAGAATGGACAGGAAGACAGATGAGTGGATTCGTTTGCCAACAAAGATAGAAGATGTAATCAAAACTGTGAAGATGAGCCAGTCACATTGCTGGACGAATAGATTATGAAAAAAAATGATCTACACTGGATTCCCAGGGAAAATAAACGCCCTAGAAGACGTCCAAATGTAAGATGGGAAGAGACACATGTATGAAGATAGCAGATACCCGAGATTTGTGGAGAAAAAAATAGGAGAGGCCTTCATCAGCAGTGGATAGAAAATGGCTGATTATGATGATGATTAAAAATACAGTATTGGGTCCTCGGTTAGCCTGCTTGCTTTCTGTTTACAATGTACCAGATTCAAAACCAGTGAGGTTGAATTGAACGAAGTGACTCGGAGCACACTTTAACAAACAAACAAAAAAAACTGTAGGTCCCGTCCTTAGAAGCTCACACATTTCAATCTATCAGACACCAATTACATTTTGATTCAGTAACAATGTAGAAAAAATATACGTAAATCTATAAAATATAATAGAAAGTACTGTATTTTGTATTTCAGCCCAAGAAAAAAGGTAACTACTACGAAATTAAGGTGTATCAGTCACGTTTAATTCGAAACAAAACAAATCTTGAGGAAAAATAAAACATAATATTCTATTAAATGCGTCCCAGCGGTTACTTTGATAGAAAGGTTTTCACAATTTGTTATCACCCAAAACGAATTTACTGAAAATTAAACGTAATGGTAATCTCAACCATGAATAGTCTCAACAGTGTTATAATGTTCAACACAGCTTTGTATACGTAATAAAAAGATTTCTGTTTCGCAATTTGTTGACAAAATACTAAACATTGTGTGTGGCTGTAATTTTGATTTTTTTTTTTTTAAAGTAATGTTTGTTTTGCCAGATTTCTGTTGTTTTCCAATAAAGCAAAATGCTTTAATTTGTTTGTGTGGTGTATCTACCGAATATAACTTTTGATAACAACATATTTTGTCATACATGATTACAAATATCATGTACTTAAATAGCTATGAAAAATATCACTTAACACTATATCTTTCCTAGCTTCAATGAGGTACCAATAATAATTATTTCTTTTTAATAAGTTCGGTGAGCAAATCCTATGCTGAAAGATCAATGTGAATTAATTTTCTTTATCTTGTAAATAACGTATTGTATTATTTTTCTCGTGTCAGATACAATTATGTAAAATTAATACCTCAATAAAGGACTTATAAGTTGCCGTGGCTCAGACGGTAGCGCGTCTGACTACGAATCAGGCGGCCCGGGTTCAAATCCCGGCCAGGACACTGGAAGGCTTTTCTCACGGTGTTCCCATGCCTGGCGCTCTGAGGTGCACTCAGCCTCCTATCAAATTGAGTACCGGAGTGTCCTTGGTATTCCTGGGCACCCTGGGAAGGTAATGGCGGTCGAGTGTGGGACGACCACCCCAGCTCACTTCATATCGTAGGTCAAGAAAATGTGGAGCGCTACCTCCACATCCCCCATTCACGAGGATAGCGTATCGCACAGGGAATAGCTTTACCTTTTACTAATAAAGGATTTGATACGGTGATTGGATCGTCACTCGTAGTAACGACGGTGACTGGATCGGAAATGGGCAAGCATGTGAGTGAACCCCATGGTCGACCACTGGGCTTTACCCCTCAGTTTTACTACGCGAATGGCACCTTAAATGATCCTCTGACCACTACCTTCCCCTACCCTATCACGACCTGAACTAAAGATGCCTAAAGGCCATCAATAAATTCAATCGAAGAAGTTGATAAAAATGATTAGCATGCTTCCCTTCAGTGGGCATGGTATCGGGTCCACATCCAGCGTGGGTTTATTCAAGACAGTGGTTCGGATCCCACTTATCGTCTCTAAGTACGTTTACAAGCTCGTTGTGGACACGAACAACAATAAAACTTCAAACAAACAAAAGAGACCTCCCCCGCATTATACCTTGTCTCACTTTTAATTATATTTGTGTTTTATGCCACGAAAGGAAGTGAATGTAAAAATCCCCTCTCTCGAAATCATCAGTGGGAGAGAATAGTGAGGGGAGGGGTTTAAGTTGTCAGGATGAGAAGAAGAAAGGGGCATCGTAAACAAGTAAATGAGTGCGGCTGGCTGTACGGTGGCAATCAGGTGAGCCCTTCTATTTACTTCTAGCAGCTTGAATCGCGTGACAGCCTCAGAGACTGGCTTGAGGGTCACTGCTCGCTCCTCATTATACGCAGGAAGATCATCCTCGCTCACTCATTTCGTCCTCCCCCTCCCGCCTCCCGTCAATTCTTCTTCTAACACGCCACTACTAGAAAAAACTTAAAAACCACTTCTTCTTCCTAAGAAACAGAGATAAAAAAAAAAAAGATGATTCTTTTCGAACATTTTCAGATACGTTTTTTAACGATTAGATATTAGCTTGATTCCTCAACCCACCATGTGATATGATTATATTAGTACTTACAAAAGTCGCTGCAGGCAGAGGATACTTCCTACATGTATGTATGTGTCAGTCATTGCCTGCTTGTTTCATAAAGAATTCACAGGGTGGATAGGCACGAAAGGAATCTATTTTAGAGAAATGATTTGAGATAATGAAGGATATGTAATCGTATATTTATTTTATTAATTAATGTACGTTTCTAAGTTGAATTGGCATTCATGGTTCTCTTTTCTGCGGGGGGGGGGGAGGTCCTACATTGAGCACATTTTAAGACACATGCATAGAGGTCAAAGCATCTTTATTTGTTTATTACAGGTTACATTCAAGTGACTTATGTAAGTTGAATTTACCTTATACTTGACAACTCAAAATATTCTGGCTTGGTGCTTCTTACATAATTAGATAAAATGTGAACAAATTACGATGATGGGTATTCTTCCCGGTGGGAGGTCTATATCCCGAAGGTCCATGAACAGGGTGAACATATGGTGGTTTGCCATCGCCTTTCGTCGGATGATGTTCTTAGGACGGGAACTACAGTTTAAAGCTGGCTCCAGAACTTATGTCCTTATCAAACATCAAACTTGAGACCAATCATCATTATCATTAGTACTGTCCAAAGCAGCAAATCCTTCAATGCAAGCCAAGCTCTCTATATTCACCGCAATTCATTTTATGTCAACATAGATTCATCTTACTTAATACAATTTTTTTTTTAAAAAAAACTTCGAGTGGTGAATTCGAGGTACTGTAAACATACGTTATATCGAATACAATGTTGTTTACAAAACGTTACTCAGCTGTGTACAATATAATAAAAATTTGAAGAAGCAACACAGCTGTTCGAAGTTCCATCCCGGTTTTTGTTTCATGAGACTGAGAAAAAAAAATCTGGAAAACATGTCAGAATAGTTGGTTTGAATCAGTGTCGCCTTTTCATGGCCGTTCCTTAGTGTTATGTGGTGTCCAATTACACAAAATGTTGCCTATGCATCAGCCACAAAGGAAAGTTTGTTTTAAAAGTTGTTCGGAGACAAGAGCAAGATCGGTTCATATAGAAAGCATTAAATTTGCCTTGAAGGACCTACCGCTCTCGTAACAATACAAAAGAAAACAAATGTTTCTGTGAATTAGCTTAATTTTTTGTCTGTATAAAACAACTGCGAAGATTAAAAACAAACAAAATTGGGATTAAATCCAAAACTGAAACTTGATGTGAAAAGAAACCTGTAACAATAATTTACCAAAGAGTGAAAATTAAGTAACAAACAAATAAAATACTGCTTTCAAAATAAAAAAAAAAAAATGTAAAAGGTTTCGTTTAAAACAAGCAAAACTAGATTTTTCTCTTCCTATTCCTCGTCATGATAGTTTACTTCCGTGAATTAAACATACAAAGAATCTCTTAATTCCAAGCAACTAAATAAAACCACCACTTGTTCAGTTATAATTTCTCTGGTAACTAAAAATGAATAATGATAATAGTCGATAGTTTCAACTGAGAGTATCTCAACTGCGGTGTAAAATATAAGAAAATGGCAGCTAAAGTGACGTCAATTATTGTGCTGAAGATGAGGAAAATGTCTAAAAAAACATATCCCAACCATGCTGTAAACGATAAGGAAAGAACAACTGAAATTATCCCAATTATGGTGTAAATGATTTGAAACAGACAATTGAGATGTTCCCAATTATGGTATAAAAGAAACAGACAGTTAAAATTTTTCCCAATTATGGTGCAAAAGGTTTGAAACAGACAATTATTTTTTTTCCAATTATGGTGCAAAAGGTTTGAAACAGACAATTAAAATTTTTCCAATCATGGTGCAAAATATTTGAAACAGACAATTAAAATTTTCCCAATTATGGTACAAGAGATTTGAAACAGACAATTGAAATTTTCCCAATTATGGAGTAAAATATTTGAAACAGACAATTAAAATTATCCAAATTATGGTGTAAATGATTTGAAACAGACAATTGAGATGTTCCCAATTATGGTATAAAAGAAACAGACAGTTAAAATTTTTCCCAATTATGGTGCAAAAGGTTTGAAACAGACAATTATTTTTTTTCCAATTATGGTGCAAAAGATTTGAAACAGACAATTAAAATTTTTCCAATCATGGTGCAAAATATTTGAAACAGACAATTAAAATTTTCCCAATTATGGTACAAGAGATTTGAAACAGACAATTAAAATTATCCCAATTATGGTGTAAATGATTCGAAACAGACAATTGAGATGTTCCCAATTATGGTTAAAAAGATTTGAATCAGACAATTGAAATTATTCCAATTATGGTATAAAAGAAACAGACAATTAAAATTTTCCCACTTATGGTGCAAAAGATTTGAAACAGACAACTGAAATTTTCCCTAATTATGGTCAAAAAGATTTTTTTGAAACAGACAATTACAACTATCCCACTTATGGTGTAAAGGTGTACAAAAGTACAACCACAATCAGAGTGTAAAACATTGATAAAAGACATGTTAAATTATCAAAGTCGTGAGCCATAGACAAAATTAACATTCGCTTTAAACATGCATATGATTTGTAAGGTGAATGATATAGTATATAGGCTTTAGAAAACAACACGTATAATCCAATTCCAATCTAGTTGTTCCTTGTATAGATATGTTAAACAACTGTTTCCCCACAACACTAACTACAAAACAGTTACACTTCTTTCCTGAATCGTAATTTCCGTTCTCATTTTTTTTATTAAATCATGAAAATAAAGAAAGACTAACAGCTTATCATGCTTAATGAGGATAGTCAGTTGAAATACTTTTCAATCTTAATTCTGGCACCTTAAAACAAAATGCCAACAGCTTTTCTGTAATAATTTCTTTTCAAATTCTCCTGACTCATTGTGGTTAATAACTTTATGCAAATGTACTTAAGAGATAACAATAATAATAAATGTACAACAACATGCCTTTCAACCGCTCCTATTTAATACACATTCTCATAATCTGATTATTCTTTCAAAAATTCTTTACGCTTTTTTCTTTTCTTTTCATTTGCCTAGAACAAAACTGACAATTTGTAGTTCTTTTATTATTATTATTATTATTTTAATCTCTTTATTTCTTCTTTTTCTAAAACGATTTATTATTATTAAAGGTCGTTGGTTAAAATAAGGTAATTGCGGAAAACGTATTTTTTGCACTTCTTTTTTTCCTTTTGATAAAGAGGAAGGGTAGGTAGGTGGAAAGTTAATTATAATATGTCAAAATAATTTCTTTCTTAATTGTTTTGTTCGCTTGTAATTTTATGTTCTTTATAAAAATGTTGCCAGGTCATGTTTATTTGGTTCTGTGTGCAAATCATTAAAGTTGAAAATGGCTGCGGAAGCAGTTGAAACGTGTCTTGGGTTTTTAAGAAAATTTAATTTAAATTAAGTGTTTTATCAAACCGAAATTCTGCTTCTTTATGTTGAATGCTATACAAATCTACACCCCCTTGACCAATTTTAACAAAATTTGACACACATATTCCTTAAGGTCTAGAAGGATTAACAACTGTATTAAAAGGTTAATGCCACCCTTCGAAAGGGTTAATATTAATAACAATGAAATAAATCAATTGTTACCATTTTTAATCTCGAACAACACTGTGAATTAAGTAAATATTTATATTTTTTTAAAAAACATTTTAATTGTTGCAAACCACTAATCATGAATTAATTACATATTTTTTTATTTAATGCTGGGAAAAAGTATAATACGTAAGATGTGGTTACCTACTAATAGCAGTAATAGTTGTCGTAGTGCTACTAGTAGTAGAATTAGTTCTACTCACAGCTGTAGTAGTAATAGCGGTTGTAGTCGTAGTAATACAAAATGTTAGTGTTCCCAACATATTTTTATTCACTCCGCACCAACGGGCGGGTACTTTGGCTATAATTTATACACCAAACATCACATTATCATTTTAAAGTTATTACTTTTTCTAAATATGAATAGGACTACATTAGAGGGGTGAATTATATCTGTCTTGAAAAATGATTATGTTAATATCAGAACCAATTTTGCTTTGCATTTTTCAAATTCTTCTAAAAAATATATTTCTCGGCTAAACTGACATCATCTTTGGCTGATAATCGACATCCCTCGGCACTCTTCTGTTGACAGTGACGAGGAAGGAGGCAGCTAGGATCTCAGTTGAGGTATACCATACCAACATTCGACTGGTAAAACTGAGGACACTCCTGAAAACCCCTTAGAATGACTGGCAACGGTTTCGAACCTGCGTGCATCTTCTCTACCGATCAGCATTCCGTGACCTTACCTACTGGACTACCGGAACAGAGTACGATTTGAGGACTTTCGCACAACTCTGGCTGCGGTTTCTGTCTTCAAGATATCATAAAACAGAAAATTTTGTTCACAAATACTTCGTCTGTTGAGAAATACTTTCTTACTGTCAACAATTACTTGTGGACTCTTTTACAATAAAATATAATAATAATAAAATGTTGGAGTAATTTACACTTACCTCCTTTATATAATATTTGAGGATTATTTCAAATTTCCCCAAACTTGCTCTTGCGTTCTATACCGTATATCATGAGTTTCTTTGCCAATGTGTTTCGTTCTTATGTGGGCTGCAACGCCAGCAACAGTACTTACCTACAAGTAAAAAAAGAAAATCAATTATATTAAAATTAAAAACAGGGCAACATTTTATAGTACAGTAACAAATCAAGGGAAATGATATTAGATTTCTAACAAACTCTAATAAATCAGCTCGTAGTAAACTCTAATAAATCGGCTCGTAGTAAACTCTAATAAATCGGCTCGTAGTAAACTCTAATAAATCAATTCATACCAAGCTCTAATAAATCAGCTCGTATTAAACTCACAGAAATCAGCTCGTAGTAAACTCTAATAAATCAGCTTGTAATAAACTCTAATAAATCAATTCGTAGCAAACTCTAATAAATCAACTCGTATTAAACTCCAACAAAATAGCTCCGAATAAAGTTTAATGAATTAGGTCTTTTAAAAAAATCCACGGAGTGTGATGGTAATAAATCCCAATCCATTAACCTCATGTACTTACTGGAAAAGGAAGAAGCGGCCAGGGCCTTTATGTACAACTTGGCATTCGCTTTACGACCCTACGAAAAACCATACGAAATTTAAGCAAGAAAGGATGTCATGAAAAGGATACAAACTTGAGCAACGTCTCTAATGTAACGATTATTATGATAAGTGTTCTACTCAGATGAAGGTCTATGAGCAAGGTGCACCGATGGTGGTTTGCCATTACCATCCATCGGATGAAAATGACGTGTTAAGGGCGGAGTGGACTTTATTGTGTTCTCACCGGCTAGCAAACAGAGTACTACCGTCTTCGAAACAGAGTACTACCCTTTAATTACAAGACTGTGAGCCTTAGCACTCACCTACCTGTGTAACAATATCCTAGTCACAACATTATTAAGAGGATTCTCATTCTTAATGGAAATTATTTATGGCTTTTAGGCTTATCCCGGGATAAGATAGCCATTGAATTTTGATTAAGACCTTTAAGCAACTTTGGCTCCGGCTGCATGCATGATGATGGAAGAATTTGTAGAATGAAGAAAGTGGGAGGATACCCCGTAAATCCATGCACACGCTATTTATTCACCACAAAGCCCACATGGCACGAACCAAGATCGAACCGAGGTCCCACACGCACAAGATGTGAGCACTCTACCACTTAGCCACCGCGGCCCCGGCATGGGATAGGGAAAAGGATGTTAGAAGGTCGATGCCTAGTTTGGAGGTACCATTCCGGGTGTTCGCCTTGTGTGACAAGGAAAAACCCACTTTAAACTTCAGTCAGTGTGACTGGCCGCTGGAATCGTTCCCAGGACCTTCCGATTGCTAAGACAACGCTTTACCAGTTGATCCACGGCCGTTCGGCTGTCATTCTACCCAACAACATTTAAAGATCTTCACCTAATTTAAAAAATCATACATCAACTACTAAGTTTTAAAATAGATATGTTTATCCCATACATTTCAACTGAGAGTATTTTTTTTAAAGGGTGCCATGTGTAATAAATTACAGCTAAAAGAAGTCTTGAATACCTTTTTTCAGTGATTAAGTACAAATTTCACATCTCTTGAATAGAAAGATGTTGGAACATCGATATTGACAACAATGTATGGAGATACTATTTTTCTTCCCATCCAAACCTACGTAAAAGAATAAATCTACATGTATATTCATGACCACAATACACCTTCTTGCTTTCACACAACAAATATATTTTCATGTTTCGAAAGTCTTGCATTTGAACATTCGTGAGGCACCCTGCTTTGAGCGCCTCATCGCCTTCGTAGGTACTTTTAGCCGTATCGAGATTTCTCACAAGGCTTGTTACAAGCAATAATTTATGTACCAGGAACCAACTAGTCGGCCTGGAAACAAGGTATACTAAAAAACTTTAAAAACGAGTTTATAATTCATACTTCTCTTGTAATTAGATCTACTGCTTCCCTCTTCTTTTACTTCTTCAATTCTTTTCTCTTATTTATCATAGTTTTTAAGCCTTCTTTTAAATGATCTTGCAAAACAAGAAAATCTTTAAAAGATTTCTACCAGAAAGACATAAATCTTTTTCATCTTTGAACTCAAGAACAACGAGAGAAAGGTTTATGTTTATCTCTACGAAATTCGTTTAAAACGCAAAAATATCTGATTAGTATTTCCAATCGTTTCTGTCATCAACTTACAACGGTAACTTTTGAGTAAGGATGTTCGGAATTTCTTCGATTTCGAAATTCCTAAATTCCAGCATTCTCCCTTTCAAAATTGCACATTTCCAATTAAAAAAATTACACATTTCCAACTTTCAGAATTACACATTTCCGACTTTCAGAATTACACATTTCCGACTTTCAAAATACCGAATTTCCGACTTTCAAAATACCGAATTTCCGACTTTCAAATTTCCGGATTTCCGACTTTCAAAATTCCGGATTTCCGACTTTCAAAATTCCGGATTTCCGACTTTCAAAATTCCGGATTTCCAACTTTCAAAATTCCGGATTTCCAACTTTCAAAATTCCGGATTTTAAAATTTTAAAATTCCGGATTTTCAACTTTCAAAATTCCGGATTTTCAACTTTCAAAATTTTGGATTTCCGACTTTCAAAATTATGGATTTGCAACTTTCGAAATTCCGGATTTCCAACTTTCAAAATTTTGGATTTCCGACTTTCGAAATTATGTATTTCCGACTTTCGAAATTTCGGATTTCCGACTTTCAAAATTATGTATTTCCGACTTTCAAAATTATGTA